>JAAGKR010001071.1:72443-101413 GCA_011419295.1 Clarias macrocephalus
TTTTTTTTTTTTTCAGAACAGGAGGTTAAATGTCTCCAACCTTTACTATCCACCTAAAAAGCCAACCTCTAGTAATTGATATGAATGCATGTTACATCAAAAGCCCCATCCTACCTACTCACATGCTTTGTGGTGCATGCCGAGAAACCCCAAAAGAAGGATTGTCCCATGTTAATCCACAGATTAGACACTGTCTGTGCTCTCTGATACTGCGCTGCAGATTTACCCTGAAGAAAAATATGGCACACACCATAAGCCAGCTTAATATAAATACCAAAGCCCCCCTGCTGTGGAGGTTATCTTCCATATGACTCAGTCTCACAGCTCATGTCTGAAGCCAAATTCGGGGATAAATAGCATCCTTCCAAAGAACACCGATGATTCTGATGCATGTGGTAAAATCTGATGGAATCTGAGTTCCCACGGGAAACTGATTATGCATTGCTCAAATCAGTCTTTGTGTACTTTCAACCCCATTCCTCAAGGGGCGTTCAAGCTTGAGACTCTTGATTTGTTCAGAATAACAGAAAGCAGCTATTTGAGTAAAAACTATTTTATTTCTCTATAGAATCTGCAGATACACTAATGCACTTATCCCGGTGTTTCACTAGTGCTCGGAAACCATCAAGGTAGATAGTTTTCTCAGTACGCCGGAGCCACGATCAGATTGTCTGAAACGCTGGCCTCCCAGAAACGCCCATAATATCCCAAATATGTGGAAATGGCGGATGTGGCAATAACTCCCAGACATGTCTCTGTAACGTGCAAGTGGTGTCCATAAATGATTGCGGAACAGTGAGGTTTTCTGTAAATGCCAATCGGTCTTACACCTTCATTCATGAGAAATTGAATCACGCGCCCGGGTTCGACTGGAACACTCATTCTAGATGGCTTTCAGCAGCCGACTAATGCAGTAACCTTTCAGTAAAGGGTGAAGAATCCCAGTCTCTTTTCCTAAACACCATGAGGTAATGTTTAACCTCTCACCTTTTAAAACTGCTACCTAAGCTTGTCAAACGTTGCCGGTTGCCACTTCCTGAAACCCTTCAGCAGTATTCCCATGGGATAAACGCATGGGTCTGAATCCAGACAATGACCTGCTTCATGTTAAACGTGTGTGGTATCTGGTCTTCAATTAAAGAGACAGTGTATAATAAATAAGTGCTCGAATGTTTTGAAATGTACTTAGGGAAATGACATCATCGTTGCACTTTGGCTGACATTTTGTCTCAGTTTTCTCTTAGGTGATGTCAGACACATGCTACTGATTTCTTTGGAACCAACGTAGTCAGTTATTAATGAGGAAGGTGCTCGTTCTAACTTGTGCTCATTAAAACATGCTTTTTTGAGACACTTGACTAATTTGTTCCTTTTCGTAATATGAATGTCACTCACTGCCATTATATATACCGCTCAAATGTTTGGGATCACTTTCTAACTCCATGGTCGTTGAAGATTTGTATTTCTTTCTACATTGTAAAGGAATACTAGAAGGTGTCCAAAATATACATTAATCTCCTTTGAACAGGTGATATTGAGATGTAGCTGCTACTTCTGTTCTGTAAAGCTTCATAACGGCCCTAATCCGAGGTGCTGTTTGTTATAATTGGTGATTTCTGAGGGTGGTAACTCTAAATAAACTGCAGCAGGGGTAAGTTTTGGTCTCGCCTTTCTGGGAAGGTCTTCATGAGAGCCGCTTTCGTCATGGTGCTTGATGGGTTTTGCAAATGCACTCAACAATGCTGTTCTTCCAGAAAGGCTGACTTCTGTGTCTTAAGATAACAACTGACTTCTTGATGTTGTTACATAATTACCTAATTCCATATGTGTTATTTCATAGTTTTATTATTTCATAAACAATCCTGTTTACTCGTAACTGACAGAACAGAATTACAAGGCCGTTTGAACCCTTCAGTATCTGCCCAAACAACATTCTGCTTTTTTTCAGTACAGGCAAACATTCTGATATTGTCTACAGAGGAGCTGGAAAAAAGATTAGCGTAATTGAAGGTCAGACTTGAAGTTACATATTGTCAGCAGACACTAAAGACAAAGAAAGCAGATTTCTTGAAATTATTTTTGCGTACACTGTGGGTATAGGCACTTGCAGGGTCAAGGGTACCATTCCTGCGTGAATGAGTGCGTGTGCGCTGAGACGGATTGGCACCCTGTCCACGGTGTACCCAGTCACATGCCTGAAGTCTCCTGGGATAGGCTCCAGATGTTATGCAACCATGTCTAGAAGTGGTATAAAGAATAAATGAATGAATGAAGTTTGAGTAAGATTTAAAATGTCTTTAAGTTTATACTTGAGGCAAAAATGACCCATATCCAATTTACTGAGCAAATCCAGACTGACCTGCAGGATCTGACAATATTCCGAACATATGCACAGGAAGAATGTGTCACATGATGTTTTTCGAGCTCACCATAATAAAAAGGAGTTATCATCTGTCAACTTCTTTACTTTGACCTCAGCATTCTTACTTTTTCTCAGTTTATTCTGAGGCAGTTTTATCTCAGATAAGTCAAAATTATGAGAAAAAAGACAGAATACAAATAATAAATCGTTTACTGTGACCCTAATCTGTTCAGCCTTTAAGGTGTGATGCTATTTGTTTAAATACCAGAGTTCAATCTGAAGTGTGCACACGTTGGCATGCACATGTGTTTTTATTGGATCTCTTGCATGACAGGCTAATGATTGGATCTTTGGGTGATTATATAAATGTATATAAATTTCAAATTGGAGAGAAACAAAAATATGCGGAGGGCTGTTCCAGTGTGCTGCGGCAGCGATACCTCGCCCTAACTCTAAATTATTCCGCCACTGAAATCCTCCATCTTTCCTAGCACAAATTGTGACAAGTCTTGTGTTGCATTGACTTAAGTTAAATGAATTCCAATTTGATTTCTGTTCAGACACAGGTGTAAAATATGAGGTGCTTTAACCTAGATAACATGAGCAAGAATGTATTTATTTGCGCATACACGCAGTTTCAGAGGACAGACGGGTCCACATTAGTCAAATACAAGTCACTTGTAATTATGAACGTAAACTGTCATGACATGCAAACCCGATCTGACCAAAAAAAATCTGAATTGAACAATGTGGCTTGTAATGTGAACATACATAATGTCTCCTTAATCAGAAGCGTTGGACTGTTCACAGTGGCATTAAAAAAATAAAAAACTGTGAACCATAGCCTCCATTGTGAAGTCATCAGTTTTAATTTTTATGTATTTTATTTTTGACAGCATCATGAAGGCTTTCTTTTGCAGAGTTTTTAAAAAATGAATTGGGCTAAATTTATGGTTAAAATATGAAACAGTTTGAACGGAAGCAGAACCTCACGGGAAGAAAAGTGCTAAGCTGAACAAAGTAAATTGAGCATGCTTCAGTGAACTCTGTGAAAGCCATCAGCCCTGCATAGGCCATTTCAGTGTACTTCAGAGCAGTGTGTGTGTGCGCGCGCGCGCATGTGTGATGCCTGTTCTTTAGAGCAGTGGCGTGGACGATGAATACGATTGTGAATTCATGTCACGCTAGTGCCATCATGTGGTGACTGGAAAAAAATCAAGCGAGCACACTTTCATCACGGTGAGGTCAGAAAAGCATTTATTGAAGATGTCAGAGGGTTAAACCATGATAAAGGGAGAAAAGAATCACGGCACCTTTACACGTCACTGCTAGGTGCAGGCCTTCACACTTTTTTTTTTCTTCCCCAAAGTAAACTGCATTAGAAAGGTTATGGCACTGCAAGACGGACGTCTTACAAGGATTATAACACAAGTTATTAAACATACACAAATTACAAGTTATAGATAAGTAATCTAAGAAACAACTTTAGAGCTTCGATTCAAATGTAAAAACATAAGAAAATACTGTCACTTCAGTATAGCGTATGATCAGAAGTTAATTTACATTTAAACGGCTGCAGGCAAACTCCTGCAAATGTAGCAAATGTAGTGTCTAGCAAGGCCTAGTAGCTGTCGGACTGAAAAGAAAAATTCAACCCATCATCCAGATGAACACACTAGATTTCACTCAAACAATAGGAAGGTCACTTGTATAATTGCACAAGCTAAACTGTAATGTATGCATTGCAAACAAATAATAGCATTGTCAGTTGTAAAGGCAAAGTGTTTTAAGTGTAATATATGCTATTCGTGTAAATAACTGAAAGATTTATAGATATGACGCACAATACAGCACATCTGCAGCATGCACTGGTTGCTTAAGCTGGCATGTAGAGACAGGATGCATCATATGACCTATACTACAGAGGCACGTCAACTATTTACAAAATTTCAACAAAAAATAAAAAATAAAAATTAGCGCTGAAATGTCACTGGGCCGAAACGAGCAAGCTGGAGAAAACCTCGACTAAATTAATACTGCAGTGACTTTAAAAAAGTAATAAAACAATTTTGAAAAAGACTAGTTTCCTCATAGGATGACACAAAAGTGGAGAACTTGCTGAAGCCCAAAAAAAAGGAAAAGGGAAAAAAAAAAATGTGTTTCAAAAAATAAAATAAATAAATAAATAAATAAATAAATAAAGCGCCCGAACACATTTTTAAACCATCCCAACAGGAAATAGTACATATATTATTACTTAATAGAATCTATATTAGATATATAGTTAATATTCGATATATGCACAGCGTATACTCGGACAACTGTGTGCACCGTATAATAGTATATCTATTTATACTTAAATAAGCAATATAACACATTCACATTTATAACCGTCGTATACCGCATTTCAACAGATAATAAAGTAAAAGCAATACAAATAAAATCTTGGTCTACGGAGTAAACCAATACTTTACAATATGTGTGTTTGTCATTTTTTTTTCTTTATTGAAACATCTCATGCACAGAGAGGTTTCAATGTCTGTCGGAACTGGTTTGAAAATAGGCTGGGTCTAGGTGCTTCGGTGGCATGAAGGCATCATTTTTTTTTTTTTTTAAGTTTTTTTTTTGTTGTTTTTTTTCAAAAAAAAAAAAAACCCTTAAATGAAGAAAAATAAATAAATAAAAAGCATCTCAGACTCCATCTAGGAAAAGGATCAGAGATCAGAGCGGAAACCTCATATGGAAGACGTACTGTATGCTGTAAGCCCTTAGGATGGAAGAGTCATGCACTGTATAGATGTAGCGACGCTCTTTGTGGTTCCTAAAAATAATAATAAAACAAAATAAAAAAACCCCACTACCGCTTCTCTTGAGGTGATCGCATGTAGAAAAACGAGGTCGGGCTATTTATCTTTTATGGAACCTTTCCGATCTTAAAAATGGCTTAAAGCTGCTACAGGTAGGATTAGCAGTTGTAATTACTAATTAATAATTAGTAGTCCTTTGCTTCCAGAGTTAGCCCCGGTCATCCACAGTACAAATGTGTGAATATTTGAGTCGATCATTTTTCTATTTTCTTTTTTGTCCCGTTTGTGCGCCGTGGCGTTTAATAACAAACGTTGGTGCTGAGAGCAAATCCTTTCTGTTTATACAAATTTCACAAAGTGGCCTGGTACAACAGGAGCTATGGTAACAAATGTAAATTCGTGACTTTTGTTTAATGCTTGCAAACTTTTGAAACGATTTATGATTACCACTTACACGACACATAGCTCCTTTAACAACCACATGTTTCTAGTACGTTCACAAAGTGTAAAACCCATAGAGAACTTTTATAGTATAGCGACAAAACAGGAGTGACTAAAGAATAGTCCCTTTTGGATAATTCTAGTTAAGTTAACAGAGTACGTTATAGTTGGAGGGCCGTTAATCACTTTTTGCCCAAAGCAGCACAACATCAAGAGAACACTCAGAACGAGAAAACACCAAAGTACGATTCAACACGCCAGCCCTTTCACGCCACAAGAAAGCACGAGTTTCTGTCCTAGTCTACGTCTCCACTCAGATTAGGCTAAAAGCTGCCAGTTAGTGTGTTCAGGTAAATCCCAGATGCCTTGCTGCCTTGCTCTCGGGATGATCCTATCTGCTCGTAGTGAAATGATGGGTTACACTGAGGCATGAGAGGCAAAATATTTGAGCGTTTAACTAACACCGGAATGTGTTGGTATTTCTTTTTCCGCTAACAGGGAGTTACGATGAAACTGCCTTCGCTTCTCAGGTTCGAGGTGCAAACCTGCTCTTTTGCTAACTTGAATGTATCTTCCACAGATCCAACATGCAAACTAATACAGCAAAGAACACCGATAAAATGGTAAGGAAGGAAACAGGAGACCTGCACATACACATACCTCAAACACAAGCAGGGTTGAAAGAATCCCAAATTTTGCGCTTTCGGACTTCGTGGAATCCAAGCAATGTTCACCACTACGTACATAGATGAGATGAGAGAAGATGTGTACACTCAGAGTGGTTAGATAGTAGATTAAGCGAGATTAAGGAACTATATAGGAGCAAAAGAATTCTTTAGCATTATTCATTGTTATTGAAACTCCACGTCTGTCTATGCAAAAAAAAAAAAGAAAAAAAAAAAAAAAAAAAACACGCATTTAGTTCGAACACCAAAACGTAAAAGCCAAGCCCCAAACACTGGCCACAGCACAGGCAAAGCTCCTGAAAGTGAAATGACTCCTAACCTGTGAGTAAAAGTCCTCTCTCAATCTCTATAAAAAGGCAGAAGTGCCACAACAGGCACCGATAGTTACATTACAATCACTGCTGACAGCTATTCCCGCTATGGGGAAGGAGGAGGAGAGAACTTTCCAACTATATTACAGCAAAACTGCACAAACTCCAGGCACAATTTGGGTTGGCAACATTAATGTAGAGCGATGTAAAGTAACACTGCCCTAGAAATGGGAGTCACTCAGGGGTGCGTAGGCGGCCCCTGTCAGAGATCTGCTAAAGGTCTCATGCCTCGGCACGGCGCTGAAGACCGACCGCAGCAGGCTGGAGGAGTGCAAAGAGCTGCCCTTACAGCCTTAAAGGCCAGTGAGGTCAACAATGGCCTTGATGAAGATGGTGTCGTCGCGGATGTAGGAGTTCTTGGAGTCGAGTTTGGAGAGCGGGCAGAAGAGGGGGCAGCCGCTGGCGATGTTCATGTCGCTGACGGGTCTCTGGAATGACGAGGATGAGATGTCGGGTCTGAACGCGTCGATGATGTGCTCTCTGTTATTCTGGTCCAGCAGCATTAGGGTGACCTGTAGGCGAGGAATTGGACCGGAGTTAATTGTTATAGCTTTGTTCTCTTTATGCAAAAAAATGCTGGTTTTATGTAAATCAATCAGCCAGGCGTATTCAATCATGTGTCTAGACCAAGGACTAGGCTTACTTTAAAGTGCCTACACAAAGCCAAAATGACCCCATTAAGGGAAAAAAAAAAAAAAACCATTTCATGCTGTCACATGAAATAAAATCGCCAGCAGGTGGTGTGAAACACCATGAACCAGCACAGTCAAATAAATTAATCGACCCTGCCCACATTTCGCCTTTGAGCCACGTGTCAGGTGCACATGCAGTGAGAAATACCTTCTGATTAAAAGGCCACTTGAGCAAGGCATCACTGTGTCCCCTCATCACCACGAAGAACAGAGACAAGTGAGTGCCGCGCCCTGTCCCGTCCCCGTTCAGGTAGATGCGCAAACACATCTTATAGCCATACTTGCTTGTATAAAATGCTGGACAGAAGACAGAAAGGAATGTATTTCAACGGGCATTCTGAGCACAACAGTTAAGATATAAAAAAAAAAAAAAACAAACACAATGAACTTCTTGTATCGGTACCAGGTGAGAACATGGCCGGGGCCCGTCCAGCTACAGCGTCTTGTCTCTTCTTGGCGAAGTCTGAAATCTTCCACACGAAAACACCATCATAAGTGGCAGCCGACATTTCTCTCATCTTGCTCTCCATCTCCACGATGGAGAGATCCCTCAGCCCCACTGTCCTCTCCAGCTGACGAACCTATAGACGGATCACAGAGGCAGGGATAAGTGGCGTACTATGAAGTGTCACGAAATACAGGGTACGTTCGAAGATTAGCTTTGAAACTGATCATGGTGAATGATTTATATATCTATGCATATAATAAAACTGTAAAGTTGGCGCACATCTAGTGTTTCAATAATTTGTTGCTGCAGTTATGCAATTTTCAGATCTTTTTTTGAGCCACTTCATCACCTTGTTGTTGAGGATCTCGATCTTGTCCTGGTCGAGCCGGTGCTGTCGGTTGTAAGCCTCCATGGTGGTGGCCGAGCGCTCCATCTCGCGATTCAGCACGCACACGATGTTCTCGAAGGTACTGGCCTTCAGCTCGAGCTCCTGGCAGCGACGGCTCAGCTCCGCCACCTTGGTCTTCTCGCTGTGCAGTTGCAGCTCCAGGGCGGCGCCGACAGCGCTGGGCAGCGGGGTGAACGAGGTGGCCAGGGTGGGCGCAGGCGGTGCAGGAGGTGGAGGATTAGGCGCGGGCACGCACGGCACGCAGGGCCCCTGCACGGGAGCCCCAGCGCTCAGTTGGCCCAGCTTTACTTCCAGCTCACACAGAGACTGCTGCAGCTCCTCAAGCTTGTGGCTGGCCATCTCCAGGCCCTGCGGCTGCAGGCTTTCCACGCTCACCTTGATGCCCATGATAAAGTGCAGCAGCAGATTCAGGTGCTCGTATGAGCACGCCCGCTCGTGCTCGTGGATCTTCTCCTTTTCCACCTGGAAGCGAGTGAATCGGACATACATTCACAAAGTGCATTTCTTTTTTCTTAGAAGAAATAATACACACGTAAAACATTCCAGCCTGATCATTTTCAGTTTTTTTTTCAGTACAGTTTTCATGGACCTGTACTTACTTTTTACTTTTCCTCTACTATATCCAAATATCTGTCCTGTCAACTTCACTACATTTCTGCATGGCAATGTGTTACACTCAGTGCCATGAAAAGGTATTTGACTCTTCCTGCTTTTTTGTGCATATTTGTGATTCAAATCATCAAAAAAATATATATATTACTTAAAAGATAACCTGAGTAAATACAAAATTCAGTTTTTAAATAATGATTTCATTTATTAATGGGAAAAAAAATCTGTCTAAACCTGCCTGGCCTTATGTGAGAAAGTAATTACTCCCTAAGCCTAATAACTGGTTGTGCGATTAAGCGATTGCAATAACTGGCAATGAGTCTTTCACATCGCTGTGAAGGAAAATGTTTGGCCACTGTTTGCAGAATTGTTTTAATTCAGCCAGATTGGTGTTTTTAATCTGTTTAAGAATCTCAATCAGATTTTAAGTACAGACTTTGCCTTGGCCACTTACTTTTTCACATAAGACCAGGTAGGTTTGGTCTTTTTCCCCCTAAATAAATGAAATCATAATTTAAAAACTGCTTTTGTATTTACTCGGGTTATCTTTGTGTAATATTAACATTTGTGTGATGACCTCAATCATTTAAGTGTGGAAATATCGCCACCTGCAGACTATTATTCATAATTGCGTCATTTGATTTCTGTTGTGAAAAAAACATGTAGCATGTGTTGTGAATCAGAAGTGGAGGAGGTTTCAGGCAGCGACAAAAAAATGGACTGTTTGTCACAGGTTATAGAGGGAGGGAGAGAGAGAGAGAGAGTCTTTTACTGGGACTTAAAGGCTATGGTAAGCTAATCCAAACAGTGCATTTGACACTTGGGTAAATCTAAAAGTAATTACTTTTGTACTTTTTCTCAAGTAGAAATGTAAATGAACGACGTCTACTTTTACTCAAGTAATTATTTTACCTGGGATATCTCTACTTTTACTCAAGTGCAGGATGTGTGTGCTTTTTCCATAATGTATACAGTTTTTCATAACGAGCAGGGCGAAGGCGAACGTTTTTCATTTGTGAGATGTGAGGCCAGCCCATGCTGTGAGGAATGAGTTATCCGCCTCCTTCCAAACATATGGCTATGATCAGTTTTGCTCTTGACCATGGATGGAAGTATAAACGGTCATTAAATTTACTTTTTAGTCATTTTGTGCATTCTGATGGGTCTCCAGTGTGTGTGTACAAACAAAATACATCCTTATTCCATTTTTTTTGTATTGGCCAGAGTTTAAACTGTCACCTTAACATGACCTCATATAAACAGGTACCCTCCCTCAGATTGTTGGAGGAAAAAAAGACCCGGACTATCCCTTTAATGCTCAATCTGAAATACCCCTTCATTTATTTGTCTACATAAATGAGGTACTAATGAGAACAGTAGTGCTTACTGTTCTCATCAGTACCTCATTTATGTAGACAAATTATTTGTTTGGAAGAGAAGTGATGAGGGACTTTATGGCATAAAACTGCATTATCTAAGGGGTATTTCAGATTGAGCATTAAAGGGATAGTCCGGGTCTTTTTTCCTCCCCAAGTCTGTCTTGAAGCAAAATTGAGGTGAACTGGGCATGGGATGATCATAAAATCACACTGTCCCTCGTGGGTAGCCTGAAAGGAGGGAAAAACGGAAGCATTTTAAAAAGAACAAAAACAAAACATGAACACACACACTAATGACACTTGTGAACCTTCCACCCAAATATTGTGCAAATGATAAGTAAATTTCCAAAATGTCAGGGGTAGATAGAATGTGTGATGTTGCATCATTATGGAAAGATTGTGAAGAGCGAACAAGTTGATCACGATGTCAATAGACGAACATACTAGACGTACTACAAAATTGTGGAATCTGTTCTAAGGAAAAATTGCTAATGCATGTGTGTGTAAACCGGATGACGGAGGGAAGGGGGCGGGGAGGGGGGGAATCACATGTCACTGTTGCTGAATCTGTAAGTACATTACAATGAAACTTGAAATAAATTTTTCTGCCCAGTATACTGACTGTGAAGTTTGTCACACGGAACGCGAGTACAATGTGAGTAATCTTGACCGCATTTCACAACCCAGTCCAACTGAGCTAAATCAAGCTGGGATCTTTCAAGTTTACTGTGTATTTAGTACAAATGTAACGTTTTCCTTTTTCCAGCTAGAAAAAAAAAAAGATAAAATTTTTACTTTGTAACTTGTTAAAGAAATTGTAAAATATAGGAATACAAATATGGCACGTTGATATGGGAGTACTCACAGACATGTCGCAGCCGACAACGTGAAATCTGCATGGGGTGCGGAATTTGGTACACAGCTTAATGTGATCCACATACTACCAAAACATAAGAAAGAAAAAGCAGGAATGTCATAGTAGTTTGGCAAGTAATTCTTAATATTCATAATAATAAAAATAATATTAAATCACCTTCTCTCTGGGAATTTTCTTCTTTGCACATCCTTCACAAATCATTGGGTATTTTGGACAAATCTCATCATGGGCCTAAAGATAAGGGCAGAGCATTTTAGTTGTTTTTTTTAACCCCTTATCATATGACCAACCTTTTGGCTTTGTTTCATAATCATGCTAACATTTAACACTTATCCTGTCAAAAAAACAAACAAAAAAAAACAGGTCACCTTAATGTTTTTAAAATGAAAAGGTTCTTTGCAGTATTTGCAGTTCAAAGTTCTCTCAGGGCATTCACGTTCGTTGTGGCGTTCAAGTTCGTTGGCTCTCAAGAGCTCTTTGCAGGATGGGCATGGGATGATCATAAAATCACACTGTCCCTCGTGGGTAGCCTGGAAGGAGGGAAAAAACGGAAGCATTTTAAAAAGAACAAAAACAAAACATGAACACACACACTAATGACACTTATGAACCTTCCACCCAAATATTGTGCAAATGATAAGTAAGTTTCCAAAATGTCAGGGGTAGATAGAATGTGTGATGTTGCATCATTATGGAAAGATTGTGAAGAGCGAACAAGTTGATCACGATGTGAATAGACGAACATACCAGACGTACTACAAAATTGTGGAATCTGTTCTAAGGAAAAATTGCTAATGCATGTGTGTGTAAACCGGATGACGGAGGGAAGGGGGCGGGGAGGGGGGGAATCACATGTCACTGTTGCTGAATCTGTTAGAAATAAAAATGGAAGATCAAGTTTCATCTTCTTATAAACAATTTTATCCCCTTCACCAAAACAACAAGGGTATGTTTTATTGACTTTTTCATCATGCCTTGATTATCAACCTGCGAACACCACAGTGAGTAAGGAGTTAATACAACAAACACTGCAATAAAACTCTTGATGTTTCAACATTTTCTGCCATTGTCTGAAAACCTGTGAAAGGAAAGGTGGCATGTGTGTTTCAGGTGCCATTTTGTATGATGCCATGATGATCGCAAATATACACAATAGACGCTCATATCAAATCGAGAATTGTGATCATGCAGAATAACAGAACAGGTAGAGCTACCTTTATTCCTATATAATCTCCAACTACACTAATGCACATATCCCAGAGTTTCACTAGTGCTTGGATACCATCAAGGTAGAACATTTTCTCAGTAAGCAAGCAATCTGAAACGTTGGCCTTCCAGGAACACCTTTAACAGCCCAAACATGTGGAAATGGCTTGAGTGAGGTCAGGACTGTACGAGAGAGAGAGAGATGTGGCCATAACTCCTAGCTAAGTTCCTGTAATGTGCAAGAGATGTCTGTTGATGATTGTGTATGCAGTTCCTACAGACAGATTTGTCTGTCTCTTGCGCAAGTTGGCGACAACTTATCCGTTGATTTTTGAACATCAACCAACATATTTACTCCCCTTCTCCAAATACCCAATACGTCCTTTTTTGTTTTGCTCAGATTTGTATAATAGATACATTACTGCTTCACCACTACCCACCTCATATTCTTTGATGGTGCCTGTCCAGTTACATCCTTCATTAATACACACAGCTTCAAGGGCTTCAACTTCTCGTTTAGCAGCATTGTCCGGAAAAGCCTGCAGGATATTGCACACATCTTGTTATTACAAAGTCTCCTTAACTTCCTACAGCTTTACTGCCTCGTTCATCATGCAGTTCACCCTGTAGGCCTGTTTAGCTCTTCAGTATCTAGTAAGGATGTCAAATTGACGTCATCATGTTAAAGGAATACATTAGCTTTTTTCTGTATCTAATTTCTATCACCTATATAAAGCCTGCTTACGCTAAAGAAGAACAGTTTTTTCAACTATTGTTCAAATTAAACCTGAACTTCTGCATCGTTATCAGACTGGATCTCTGACACAAAACTCTGACCCAAACACCAGAAATAAACCATCCTGCACCACTGTACCTGAGATATTTTGCATAAGTTATAGAGATAGGGTTCCTGAATGTTCTGTTACATTATTTAAAACGGATATCTCTTTATAAGAACAAAACCTGGAACTCCAATATTAACACAGCACTTAAATTGGGGGGGTGGGGGGGATTTTTTTGCTTTCGCTTTTCGGAAAAGCTTTTATTAACTGCCTCAGCAGCTGCTGTTAAAGCTCCACCGTAATGCACTTTCAGTAAACCTCTTCTCAGAAACCCAGTAAATTTCCCATGTGTGGTCATCACAAGTGCACTATCAGACAAGCCAGATATGAGACAGGGGGGGAAATACGTCTTAAAAAGAAACTGAAAGTATTCCTTTAAATGAAACACAACCATTATAGTTTAGATTCCTGAAAGATGGTGACTTGAAGGTTTTACATTCCTGGCATTTTGTCAAACAAGGCGTTGTATATAAAAAAATTATGATAATAATTCTACACATGGCGAGAACTCACTGGATGATGATCAGAGTATAATAATAATATTTATTATAATAAGATTAATAACTTTTTAATTAATTGATTTTATAAATTACACATGCATAAAAATCACTGTTTTTGACTAAGACAATAAATTTCAGCATAATCTACATAACATCTGTCTTTATTAGTCTGTTTGTTTATGAAATAAATAGATTCAGGAAGATTCAAGTCAACATTTAACAAAAAATTTGGCATCAACTTTGAGATAAAAGAATAAAAGAAATAAGCATACTTCATATATATATATATATGACACACACATTATGACCACCTGCCTAATATTGAGTAGATCTTCACACAGTATATACATTTTATTTCCTCATCCCAGTAACAAACTACGCAATATTTCAGCCACCTAATATTAAGTAGGTCTCCCTATATATTTTCCCCCAACCATTATAGATTTTAGAAATGTCTAAAAAGTGTGATTTTAGAAACATTTATCCTTGTGTGTTTAACTATTATTATTAGTAGTCGTAATCTTATTATAAGAATAAAAATAATAACAGGGTTAAAGTAATATTACCAACACTATTAGTAGTAGTAGAAGTAATAATAATAATAATAATAAGAAGAAGAAGAAGAAGAAGAAGAGCTGGCCAGATTAAACAAGCATGTATTTATCTTGATTTTAACATGGATCATATATATAGTCATCAACTCTTTTTATTTGTTTTGAAAACTAATAATAATTCATATTACATTTAAAAATATTCAATGTAAAAAGATATTGACTGTTAGTGTGTATGACTATAAAGATTCTCTGTGCTGCAGTCAGTGATTTAAATAAGAATATTTGTCTGTGTGTGTGTATATAATTGCAGAGTGCTAACTCACACAGCCCTGTTTCAGGATTGACGTTGGCTCCTCAAAGATATCTTCTTTAATACAGGCACTGCATTTCTGGGGACCAGAACTGGAAATGGGGTGAAGAAAAATGAGAGAAAAAATATTTTAAAGAAAGATATAAAATGCTGTATAAATGTGATGTTTCTGCGTGAATAAAGGGCTGAGTCTGGGTATCAGTGCTGAGCTAATGTGCCTGGCAACAACAGCTAGAGGCTGCACAATGCCTGGATCAGAAAGAGAAACGGAGCTAACTGAGCTAGCAAGCCTTTCTTTCTTTTGTTCGTCTTGCCTCGAAAACACGCGTTCCACTGACTGGCATGCGGACAAAACGTGAGATAAATGATCCAGCAGTGTGTGTGAGGTATTTACAGTGAGTGCCAGGTGGTGGTATTAGTGAATTGTAAGGTGAGATGTGAGCTTTATTGTGCCTTCTCGTTAGCATGTTGCTACAAGGGGCTCCGCGCGCGTATTGCCCACCTCACTGTTTTGTTGAAGCAGTAGGAACAGAAGCGGTGTCCGCACTGCGCCTGAAACGGCCTCCGCAGGATCTTCTGACAGATGTTGCACAGATGCTTTTCTTCCAGCTTGTTGGCCAGGATTTTCCTTGGGAAGCCCGGCTTGTTGCCTTCCAGAGAAGACGGAGGGGACGGTTCCTGTGCAGCCATTATTATTATTCCCGAGCGAGCATGTGACCTGCCTAAAAGAAACCGAGCATTGGGTTAAAAAAAGGGGGGGGGGGGATAAAGCGAAAAGCAAAAACAGCATGAGCTATCTCTAACAAATGTGCATTAGTTAATAAACCTAACGCTTAGTCATTATTACCCTATTACACATCACATCATCACAGGATGCTCACGTGCTCGGGTTTTGTAACCAAGGTTACTCACCAGGACCCTCCCCAGATTAACAAACAACGCTAAGCTAAATAACTTAACAAATACCTTAACATTACTTTTTTAGTGACTTATTGTTTATTATTATTATTATTATTATTATTATTATTATTATCAATGCGTCTTTTCCTAAGTTATTCCTTAAAATGGTCTCTATCCTATCTTATGTTTACTATGATTGTTTTAATCAACATTAAGAAGAAGAAGAAAAACAAACCCTTACCATCATTTGTTCCAGTAAATTCTCAGCGACGAAGTCTGACATTCTCCAAACCACCATCGTTACATCACTTTTTCTCAAACTCATCCAGTACAGCTGTATTTCTAATCTCTAGCCTGGTAAATAAAAAGTACGCGATGTGCTCGCTCGCGCTCTCTCTCTCTCTCTCTTGAGCCAGGAGTCGATTCGCTGATAAAAGAGTCGATTCTTTGATTCGACGCTTTCAGAGTAAAGCGCGAGACTTGAGGAGTCGAGTGTCGAAGCCAGAGTGAATCATTAAAGTCTATTTATTAGGATGGAATCTGATTCCTCCCTACAAACAATCACTCATCGCCAGTGTTGTAACGCGTTAAAATACTCGGATTACTTTTTTGATGTAACAAGTAATCTAACGCGCTAGTTCCGCCATTCAAGTGCTCAGTTACTTTTTACTTTTTATATATATATTTTTTTTTTTCAAAAATGTAATCCGTGAGCCAGACAACAGTCATTCATAATCCATTAGTGTGTTTGGGAGAGAAAGTCGTCCTATAAGCCCCGCCCCCAAATAACCCGCCCACCTCTGTTACTAGTGGTGCTTGCAAAGCGAAGCACTACTATTGTTATCTCACAGACTTATTCTTATTCAATTTTTTCTTCTTCTTCCGTACAAAATTTCTCAGTAAGCAGTCCCGCACCATTTGTCGTAGACCCATGAATGAAGTGTCAAATCGTGCAGCTTATTGAGGAATGGGGCGCTATGACTTTTCTAAGGGGCTTAACATTGAAACCAACTTTAGCTATGACATCAGCTTTATCTATGACTATGACATCATGACTATGACTATATCTTCGGGAAGTGTACCTCTCTAGTTCCTGCTGTTATACCCCTATCTCACCTATGCGGTTTGACTATGCGAGCACCGACGCGCAGAAAGATGGAAACTTAATCACAGCGCCAAAACTCGCGGTGAATCATGATGAACCGTACTTACGGCGAAACCGCATAGGTGAAATAGGGGTAGTAGTAGTTAACAGATTATGGGCCAAACTTCACTGAGTGATGATGGTAGAATAATTATAAAGGTCTTGACTAAAACAACATGCATGAGGAAGCACAAAGGAGTTTTCAATTTCTGCAATGGAAAAGTACTCTAACTAATTACTTTTATCAGAAAGTAATGCAGTAATGTAACTGATTACTTTTTGAAGACAGTAATTTTGTAATGTAATTAGTTACTTTAAAAAGTAACATCCCCCAACACTGCTCATCACACACTACTTTAGAGCCTGGAGCCTATCCCAGGATTTACACTCTGAATGGGGTCCCTATACATCCCAGAGCACACACACAGGGACGCTCATTCACGCACTATGGGCAATTTGGGAACGTGCATAATTAGCATGCCAATTAGCATGTATTTGCATGTCTGTGGAAGGAAACCAAAGAATCCGGAGGAAACCCAACAAAGTACGGGGAGAACCTGCAAACTCAACGCAATACCCGAAACCTGGAGGCTCAAGGCGACAGTGCAAACCACTAAGCCACCATTCCGCCCCTACCAACAGCAGTTCTGTAAAAAATTACTCTGCTTACACAATTATTTATTTAATAGCCGAAGTAGCTATTAGTTTGAAAAAACAGTTTAAAAGGTTAATGCTAAAAATAAGTTGATCAACTTTAATGTAATCAGTGATATTATTCTTTCAGGTTTAAGCCCACGTACATGGATGCCCAGCTTGAAAAAATAGATCAGATAAAGATTAAGTTTTGTCTTAAATCACCTCCAGGATGTTAAAATTAACTTATACCACTGTTATTTCAGCGGTGAAAAATATTACCTAATACCAGTAAAATACTTAGTTTAGATTTTCTAATTTATATATATTGGTGCAGGTGTTTGCTTATATTGAGCAAGTAGTAATAATTAATAATAAATGCCTGTTATACCTGAACGTGTATTCATAACAAATTAGATTTTTTAAATTTAAGATTAGATTTTTTCAATTTAAGATAAAAAAAATCTAAACATCTGTCGCCAGCTCCACCATTCCGCACAATGAGTGTGATATTGGTTAAAAAATGAGGAGGAAGGAAGCCTGAAAGAAGAAAAACTGTCCTGAAATCTGTAAATTTTCACCAATTCCTTGTTATTTTCCATCGATTCCCAACAGCTGGAATATGACTCGGGTTCCGATTCAGTCAGGTAACCTCTGTCGGGTTGTGATTGATTATTATATCCACTAGGGGCGCTGCAAGCACAAATGCGTTTGATTGTAGTTGTTTGCTTTCTGTTTTTTTATTAATATATCTTTATTTAATAATAAAAGCCTGCTATAACGAAACGTGTATTCATATCACTGTATTTTCTACGCTGGTTAATCTTTTATGAGAAAACTACTTATATATTTAAACACATTTCGTACGTATTTCCTATGGCATATATCTATATCGTTTCGTTTTCGCTGTACTGTAGTTAATTTTAAACTATTTTGAAATCTGTTATCCCACGTGACCGGAACTTAGTCCTTGCTATCAGGGCTAGCGTTTCTAATTCCGTCACAGACCGCAAAAAAACTTTAAACTTTCGTTTAGTTGTTTAGGACATAATTTAAACTTAAACCAGTCCAGGCATATATATATATATATATATATATATATATATATATATATATATATATATATATAAAAACATGAAAAACATGTTTACCGAATTATTTATTTTTGCATTCTCGCAAACAGAGAGGGGTAATTAAAACAAGCTGGTTGACAGAAGTTACTTTACTGTTTTTACTGAATCCAATCATGAATGTTCTGAGAAAACAATTACAATTAGAAGTAGAACTCTTATAAAAGGTAGCGTATTATTATTATTATTACACAATTGTTTCCTTTTTTATTTTTCGTTACATTTTTTAACCTTTTCCTCTCGTACAGTTAACACATTGGTGTCTGCTTTAAATTGTACTTCGTTCAAATGAACTGACAACTGAATGTGTATTAAAGTGTGTTAGCTCGTTACCGAAGGTTGTGTTCTATATAGCGCGTCACTTTCTGTAACGGCGCCGTCCATAGTGTGTAACAGAGCGGTCTATCTAGTGCCCTCGGTGACACCGGAAGTGCTTTTGGGACGCCACCGGTGTCAGCCGCGTCTTAGTTAGCGTGTGCTAGCTGTTCGCTTCCCATCAACAGGAAGCGACAGGACGGGTTTGTCTGATAAACACCGTTCATTAATCATCACTCGTGTTTCTGTTTCATTTCTTTCCATAGGTTAAGGACGCGGATTCTCCAGTGAGCTTCTATAACAAAATAAGGTGAGGCTGTAAGACTTTAAACAGACTCTATAAGTGGTCTCGGGTCATTACTCAGAAACGCAACATTTCACTGAGCTGCCTTCTGTTACACACTGTGTAGGAGATCACCATGACACCCACTGGATTGTATTTCTCTTGTTTTGATTATTTATGTGTCTTTTTTAGTGTGTGAATATAGTAGTTGCTGTTGTTTTTCATGGGTTTCCTAAGATCCACAAGTATTGGCACCCTTCAACAGAAAGGGCGAGTGTAATAAAATAGTCGTACTGTACAATAAAGATTGTTGACACTTAACTGGACAAACTGCTTACTCTTTTATAGTAAAAAAAAACAAAGCAAACACTTTTTTTGTCTTAAAAAAAAGACACAAAAACAGTTTGATTGTGGGGTGCCATTACTTTTGATATAAGTAGTTTTGCGGAGCAAAAACACACTAGATATATAGATAGAGAGAAATCTATAGAGAGAGAAATATCTATTTCTAGCTGTGTATATATATATATTTGCTCACATACAAATATCTGTTCCATCTTTGTTCGATGGTGCTTATTAACAGCTTTTTCTTATCTTTTTATCAACAGGGCAGTCGGGCATGGCTGACGAAAACACTCACCTTTGCACTAACTGGTATAGATTTTCCTCTATTCCTCTCTATTTTGACTATTTTGTTATTCATTATCATGAATTTACTCTTGCAGGTTTCATGATTGTTTTTTCCCCTTCTCTCTCTCTTTTTGTTTCTTTCTCTCTCTCTCGCGCGCTCTCTCTCGCGCGCTCTCTCTCTCTCTCTCTCTCGCTTTGTGCACCTCTGCAGCAAACATGACATTCCCGAAGCTAACTTCACCACCCATGAGATCCACTGTCGACGCAACATCGCCCTGTGTGATGTGTGTCAGGAGCCCGTTCCCCGAGCTGAACTTCTGCAACACAAAGAGCAGGAGCATGCACAGGTATCCTTAGGGAAACGATATGCAGTCATTTTGTGTGGGAATAGGTGAAAGGGTCTTGCTAACAGTGGCAATTCGGATCGAACCCCTCAACCCTCTGATCAGTAACCCAGAGCCTCAACCACCTGAGCCACCACCTCATATGTGCATATATAAAAATCTTTAATTAAATCATTCACAAAGGGAAAGACGGAGCCTTATTAACCTGACAAATGCTTCTTATAGTCTGAGATGCTCATATAACTCTGATACAACAAATGTGCAGGTTTATTTAAAACATAATATAATATGCATTACATTCTAATCATCAGTTATTCATTGTCGGAATTATTTCGTTTTCCTTCTCAAGGCAGTTGACATCAAAACTGGGTAAATGGATGCGTATGTGTTGAGGTTTTGTTAGCACTGAGCTAGCCAGCTAACTCAGAATAGTGATGTGTATTTACTTTCTTTTTAGATTTAACAAACAAATATGTCTTAACCTAAAGCTAACATGTATGCAGTATTATACATATATAGTTTATTTCATGACTTTATTATTAAGTCAGTAGAAGAACATTACGGATTTAGACGAAGAAGTATTCCAGCGCTAGAGAAGAAAGAAGCATATTATGTAAAAGTTTTGCATGATTGAAAAAGAAGCAGGTGTGACAAACTCCTCAGATGGACTGTGGCTGGTTCTGCAGGATGTTTAGTAAAACTAAGCAGCTAATTTCCTTATAAAACTGCACAAATTACACCTGAGACAACACTACCGCTCAGAAGTTTTGGATCATTTTGTCAAGAAAATGCACACGAAATTAGTATATAAATATAAAAAAAGAACAAGACATGCTGACATTGTCAGAGTTAGAAATAATGATTTTGCTGGAAATGATCAATGTGTTCTTCAAACTTTGCCTTCATAAAAAAAACAACAAAAAAACATTTTGTAGCAATTACAGTCGGGTAGACCATAGACATTCTAGCTGTCAGTTTATCAAAATAATCTGATGAAATCTCTCACAATATGCAAAACCACGTGAGGAACAGTCTGGCTAACGCTTTAACACAACAAACCTTATTTGCCAATCAAGAACAACGCAGCGTGAATAATTTGAGTATGAAAACTGTGATTCTAGGTTTTGATAACATGTTGATAATGTTCTCTTAAGCCAGTTTCAGTATTTTCAAGTCTCTTTGCTTGATGCAGCCCAATAATTTGACCCGTCTAAATTGGTGAATTTTCTTGGCCAGGCTTTGTATTTATTTGAACAGGTATTTTAAAGTTCAGTACTTTTTGTTATATATAAATGCTTCACCAAATATTGAACTATTTATTTAGTCATTAAAATAAGTAAATATACATTGTGATTATGTGAGGTAAACTACAGTATAAGCTGAACGTATCAGTGTAAGTTAAAACACTACATAGTTTATAATCTAGTAGATAGATTTAATTTATAGTTTTAACATGGTTTCTGTCACATAGAAAAAACTGACCAGAATAATGTTGTCGTGCAAAACACTGTGGAATGTCGTAATATATTTTGGCACACAAATCAGGCAGCAAAAAAAATATTTAATTGTGCAATTAAACATGTTTTAAATATAATTGTATAATTTATGGGATGTTTCTGGATCTGGCTAGTTTCCTCCCTTCAGGATGCCATTGAAATTTTCCCAGCCCAGAAATACAATCCAGCCATTATATTTAAGGTGATTTTAAGAGTGATTTGAAGCAAATTTGTACATCTTGTGGGTTTTTTTTATTTCCCCTAGGAACAGTGCAAATGTGGTCTGAATATTGAAAAGAGGCTCATGGAGACCCATCAGGTATTTATTTCATGATTGATTTATACATAAATACCATTTCCATCAGTGTAGCTCGATGATCACAGACTTAGTCAATGATGTTTACGGTTCTTTACTGCACTGTCACATGTCGCAGCGGCATTGACTGACATTCACACGGGGGTTGTGCGTTTGCAGAGGTCCGAGTGCAGCCAGCGTCTGGTCCCGTGTCAGTACTGCGAGCTGGAGCTGGTCTTCAGCCAAGCCAAAGATCATGAGGATTACTGCGGGACACGAACCGAGCCTTGCCCCGTGTGCAAGTACAACGTCATGATAAGGGAGAAAGCCATCCATCCGGCCCTGTGTGGGAGCCTCACGCCTCCCCAGGAGAGAAGGGTGGCCTCCCAGCCACCTGAAGCATGGTTTGAGACGCAGTCCATTCATAACCTGTTGAGGGGGCAAGAAAGGAGCAATAATAACAGCAGTGCTGGGTTAACGGAGCGCAGAGGCCCACCACGGCCACTAGAGAGCAGACTGCATAACAGCACTAGAGGAGCAGTGGGAGCCGGGGCCAGGAGATTCACCGCACAGAGAAACAATGAATTTTCTCGCTGTAAGTACAAGAAGGGTTCGATGCTGCATAGTAGCTACTGTAGTATTTTGTTGTATACTGGAGATCTTGCAAAATCGCCAATGCAACCTTTGCAACCTTGTCTAGGCGTGACAACAGACAAGAATGTATAGAACGACATGTGTATTTATACCAGAGCACTGCTGAATGATTGGTTTACTTTGGATTGGTCGGAAGGTATTAATACGGCACATTATCTGTAACAGCTGCACATACAATACTCTATAAAAATATAATAATCTACAGTACTTTTTTTTATACATTGTAATTACTGTTAATCTTTTTAAAATTATTATTATTATTATTATTATTATTATTATTATTAACTTTAGCATAGTAGTGTGCCCCAATATTGCTATTTTTGTAGTTTATTAATTAAAACTTTTTTTAGTTTTTTTATACTAATGAAACATTTATGCTTAAAAGCATTCAAATGCACATAAACACGCATATACAGTATATTCATGCATGATAGTGTCTGAATGTTCTTTCTGGCTTATTAAAAGCATAGTCATGGTCTTTAGGTTTTGAGCCAAACACCTTGTGTCGTGTACATGTGTCTCAAAAGCAAGAACAAAGATAATTAACATGGTCCGGGGGGAACAAAGAAAGAGGAAGTTGCATGGATATCCGCTTGGACCCAGGCTATAGGACGTATTGCCATATAAGGACAGAATCAGCACTAGTAAGGATTTAACACCATCTAGGGTTAAATCTGCAAGTATAAATTATCAGAGCGGAACCAAAGAAAGAGATGGCTGGGAAATTTAACACAATCTAGGAAATGTATCAGGAAACACCGTAATACATTCACAATGTCTGCTTAAACAACGCTTCACAATATCGACAGTTTTATCTTCATCCTTCTAAAATAGCATCATGGTTATTTCAAGCCTTTGATTGTAATAATTGTCGAGCACGTGCTGTACAATCCCATGTGTACGAAACGTTACTATTGAACTCAGGTTGTAACTGTAATGTATTAGACTGATTATAGCCAGAATTAACGGTAATAGCCAGAATGAGTGTATTTTGGGATAAAAAAAAAAAAAATTCATTTTGTAGAAATGCAGTGCATAATAAAGTTTTCTGAGATGTTTAAAATGATTTTGTAACAGTTACAAACAGTTTTTTTCAGTGTTAAATAGTTATATATATTTGAGGCATGGAATAAAATTAAATATAAACTATTGAATAGTAAATCATGTGTTGCTTATCACAGAAACGTCTCCATGTATCACTAATATATATATATATATATATATTTTTTTTTTTTTTGTGGAATTTTTGCATGTTTGCATTTTTAATGTTTTTTAATTTTTATTTGATATTATTATTATTATTACTATTATTTTATCCTCTGCTACAGTATATATCTGTGCCCTTATTGTGTATTTTATTTCATTTTACAAATTTATTCCGTATTTGCACTTTTTTTAGCACCTAGGAACTACTTGGTAGTAGATTGATTTTGTAAATTAGTAAATAAAGATTGATTTGTTGATTGATTGATTGTTTCCTCAGTGCTTGACCGGGAAGGAGAACTGGAGAACAACAACAACAGCCTGCTGTGGCCTCTGAGTCAGCTGCCCGAGTCCGACTCCTCCGGTCTGGACTACCTCCTGGCCCTGACTCTCCAGAACGACGGGGATACAGAGGAGTCAGATGTTCATCAGGGTTTGTGGACCGACGTCTGGGATCAACATTTTGGCAGAGTGCCTGCCTCAAGCACCTTTAGCTCTCAGATCACTTCTACCAATAATAACACTCCGGCTAGCACTAACACACCCACTGAGATCATGCTCCCCTGTGAGTTCTGCGAGGAGCTCTTTCCAGAGGAGGATCTCATCTTGCACCAGGTTAGAATGTGCCAGATAGCTTCAGGATTTATTTATCTTGTATTATGGTTGTGATCAAAAGTATTGAGACAAAAGTTAAATTCAATGTTTTAACAACATTCGTAATATTTTTATATCATCAATACAACAATAGTTTGTTATTTTATGCAACAAACGTGCTGTACAACAATCAGTATTTAGTATGAAGTCCATAAGTTGCTGAATCTGGCTGGAGTAAAAAGAAAAAAAAAAAAAGATGTCTGCAGTCTTATGGTGTCACTCGCTCAATCCATGCCTTGCTTGACTTCTCCCTTAATATCATGTACAGAAGACTGTTGACTGCTACGTCTTCACCATCGTCTAACAGGTTTCTCTTAGGTTTAAGTCTGTAGACGACCCAGGCCACGGCTCCAGATCTAAATACCATCGTCACATAGCCAGTTTCTCATTAGTTTTCCAGTTGATTAAGTGTATTAATGAAATAACTTACTTACGTACTTTGTGCACGGATAGAACTATAACACGGCATATGTTGCCTTAATACATTTTGTAAACACTGGAATATTAAAAAAATCTTATACCTTATACTAATACATATCCTTGTTAAAGGTAGAATGAAACTATAAAAAATATTTTTATATGATTTATATGATTTTGCATTTTCGTTAAGGCTAAAAGGTCAGATGAAGAAAAATTGTTAGTCTAAACAATAGAAGGAAAAAAAAGGTGCTAAACATAACCGACAATGGAATTTCCATCTAGATGGTCTTAAATGAGAGAGAAAACTAAAGATGCACCAAAAGGTTTCTAATCAATCATACCATAGGACACTAGAATACAAACTCATGGTAGCATAGAAAGTGGTGAGTACAATACAGTATTATTATTATTATTTTTATTATTTTTTTTAAAAATCTGGTTTAAAATGAATTTGAACTACTGTACAACCAGCATTTAGATCATTCTGTTACTTATGCACAAATTCTAATTCACTGCTCTCCGTAATTATTGGTTAAAAAGGCATTTGTTCTACTACTATACTAATATTACTATTATTGTTTATAGGAAACTCTTATCTTTTTCCTCAGATAATAGGAAAACCTCTTATCTTTCTCCTTTTATACCTCAAAAACATCCACCCATATTGTAAACACCTTGATAGGAATATATTTGATCATTTTCTCAGGAACTCTGTTGTTGCTTATAACCATGTCCTGTGTCCCTGGGGTATAAATGAGGTCGCACACCACACTTAAAATCTCTTTGTTTTGTTTTTTTAAAACAAGAGCGACAGGGTGATGTTGGTTTGCATAAATTAATAAAGCAATATGCATGCATTTTGCATAGGCAGTTTAAAATATGCATTAAGCATATTTAGGGCTATAAAATGAAGTTGTTTTTTGTCCTCCATTTTGCCGGTTTGTTAATACTAAGGCATTCAGAGTTGTTCTAAACAATATTTTCTCTGTTTCCCTCAGACGGGTTGCAGTCCTGCCTCTGCCATCGCCTCATTCAGCAAGCAGGCTCCATCTCTGCGCCAAGAAGAGCCTTTGACCGACGAGGACATCATCACTCCCCGTACCCCGAGCCCTCCGAATCTCCCCCAGTCCGTCTCCCCTCTCTCCTACAGCCCTCCCTCAAGCCCAGGATTGAACGAAGTGCTCATTCCCTGTGAGTTCTGCGGAGTTACTCTGGAGGAAAGTGTCGTATTCCACCATCAGGTATTTCCACATATATGATATTTATGTTTGGAATTTAAAGAGTGTGTACTGATGTATGGTTATATGGATTTTTGGGCTTGTTCGGAATTCATGAAATATTTGTACGTCAATATTTAGGATAAGTGTGACCTCCGTCCTGCCACGGCTTATCAAACAGCTGGAGCGTCCCCCTCTCCTTGGAAACCCGTTCACTCAACCAATGAGAGATGTGGGAGGAGTTCTCCAGAAAGACAAAGGAGAGTGAAACACCAGGGTGAGGCACTGCTCATGCCACGCAATTTTCAATTGTTACCCTGCATTATAACATGTGTACACAGTGGAATGACCCAAGCTTAAAACAGTTTTAAGTCATGTTATGCGCCATTTTTGTGTGTGTGTGTTTATCAATCATATGAGCATGAAGAGGTTTGCAGAGGGAAAGGCCTTCTTGTCATAAAAAAGAAAGACTTTAGCAACTTTAACAATATTTTTTAATATATGTAGGCGGTTGACCTGCACGTAAAAAGAAATCAAGCAATCAGTTACTTAAACATAATTAGGAACTATATGATTAGATCTTACAAAAATTGGGGACACACAGGGGATGTTATGTTGCAATGTTAGCATTAGAATTACATAATTAGTCTGATCTCTCCGGCAAAGACTGACTATTTTATTTCTTTAATACAGCAGATCTCGCTGAAGATTTCCTCATGCCGAATCTCCACAGCTGGCCGAGCAGCATGTCTTCTATGGACCACCTGAATCCGTCCGCCTTTAAAAATCTTTCCTCCTCTGAGAAAAACACCAACGCAGAGCTGCAAGGAAAGAGCAGGAGTGAGTGGGGGAAAGGCATCGAGACCCACCAGTCTCACTTAGATCCTCTTCGTGGAGGCTACACTCCCTCCACTGCAGGGTTTTCTGGGTAAGTACACAGCACGGCTGGTCTAACTTACAATCGGTGAGAGATGATCCTCAAGCATGTAGATTAAAAATTGACAAACATAAGGATTTCAAGAGAGACTAAGTTTGACACACATAGTACTGTGCAAAAATGTGTAAGGCACATGCACTTAACTTCTACTTTAAAAAAAATACAATAAAAAAAAAACAGTAATGGAAAATTGAACAAAGTCAATAATTGCTGTGAGGACACTTTAAATAGTTTTGTGTACAGTTTGTGCAGTTTTATAAGGAAATTAGCTGCTTAGATTTACTGAATATTCATCCTGCAAAGCCAACCACAGTCCTTCTGAGGACTTTGTCGCAACAGCTTCTTTTTCCATGCATGCAAATTTTTTTTGGTCTGAAAAGTGGTCTTGTACATAATATCCTGCTTTCTTTTCTGGCCTACAGATATTTTCCTGCAAGATTAAAATGTTTTGCTGGAATAATAATGTTTTGGGGAAAAAGTGTATTTTTTTAAAGACATTTGCACAGTAATATATGATGGCACACACAAGTGTTATTGTCTGATAAAATGTGGGAGTTGTTAATTTGTGCAAATGGGGCCCGTGTGACACTCACCATGTTTATATGCGCAGTTAATTCTAGTTATGCTTATAGCTTGACTAGGCCATTTAATTGGACTATAATTGGACCTTGTTCCAGCATAAAAGCACGGCAGAGAAATCGATTTATTGACTGAAGTATGACCCAACTCCGCTACGATAGGTGGTTATATGATTCCTTTCAGCTTGTTGGTATTTGACCTTTTTTCCGGTTGACCTGTTATATCACAAGCCAATCAGTCAACAAGTTATTTTGTTAGCGACAAACTGGTAGCATGTTGAGTGGTAAAAACGTGAGACAACTTTACAACACTGTACATTTTGTACAATTGACATTCGCACAATATTCCTTGTGTTGCTCGGAACTCAGACTGTGGAGCATACGCTGAGCACCCCGGCTAAATTCGGTGTCTGATTTGAGATGAGAACTTTTGAGTCCCTCCCGCATTATCTGGGTGTGCTAGTGAGAAGTTTAGTTTGTATGATTTCAACATACTGACTTAAACAAGAGAAGAAGGAGCGTGTAGTGTTGTTGGTGTTTTTTCTTTTGGAATGCTAAAGGTATAAATGGGCACACAATATATCAAGCACTCTGTTTAAATCCTGTATGGTCTGTAAAAATGTAAAAGTTTATTTAAAATAGTTTGTCTGGTATAACCGGGATAGTTAGATCCCAAATCCAAATAGCTGCACATCTATACTCACATTTTTCCACTGAAACAGTATTTTCTCTCACCATAAACACGATTATAGATTTTTTTTGTTTTGTTTTGTTTTTTTCCCCATGACGGGCCTCAATCCAGAGACAGGGCAGATGGTCGACACTGCAAGAAAAACACAGCTGTTTCAAAGGTACCGTTTTTAACTGCACCCGAATGAATGAATAAATAAAGTAGTAACAGAAATATTAAAGTCGAATCAGTTAATATGTTTATAGTGAATTATATTGAAATATTTGTGACATGCTAATTTAGAGTTATTGTTAATAATAGGAGGGGACGATATGTTCCTGAAACTACTTTTCTCACGATGAACAAAGAAATTCCTTATAAATATTTTTGGATTAATTTTTATTAGTAAAACAAAAGTAATATCATGTTTGTTCTTTTACATTTCCTGGCCAAAAAAAAAAAAAAGTTGCACAATGTAAGATTTTATTGAATAGATTTGATTACAACACACAATGT
This sequence comes from Clarias macrocephalus, assembly GCA_011419295.1. Classification (NCBI taxonomy): domain Eukaryota; kingdom Metazoa; phylum Chordata; class Actinopteri; order Siluriformes; family Clariidae; genus Clarias; species Clarias macrocephalus. The sequence continues at coordinate 100,956 of JAAGKR010001071.1, forward strand.
GGTGGCCAGTTCATGTAAGTAAGTGATTGCTCACGCTTCCCGTCTTACCCCGACGCGCCCATCGCCCTGGAATAGCGTCAATCTGACCGCAACAGACCACATGACCACCTTCCATCGCTCCAAATTCCAAATCTCTATGCTCGCTAGCAAATTGAAGCCTTTTTTCCTGATTAGTCTTATTAACAAGTGGTTTTCTTATGGCCGCACAGCTGTTTAGTGCCAATCCTGAGAGTTCTCCTCATTGTGTGTGTATATGTAAATGCGTAAATGCTCTTACTTACAGTATTAAACATAGCTGGTTTTTACTGTAAATCTTTTACCATGCAACTTCAAGTGTTAAGTGATCCCCCCCCACCCCCGAACACATTTCTTTACACAAATTGAATGTTCAACACAATCATTCAAGGTTTTGATAATGTGTTGAAGGGTCCGGTATTTTAAAATCTCAGCTTTCACCC
>JAAGKR010001071.1:101433-144213 GCA_011419295.1 Clarias macrocephalus
CCCCCCCCCCCCCCCCCCCGCTTAATTTAGACCAGTAGTTTGACCCCTTCGAAACGGCAACTTTGTTTTCGTATTTATCTGTACATCGCTGATATCATTGTGAATTTCCACACTAGGATGAATAAAGTATCTATCTTTCTTCGTACTTTAAATGAATAAAATGTCTCAATTCCATCTTCAGGTGTCTAAGAAGCAGAACACTGAAAAAGAAAAGGAAGAAGAGTAAGAAGTGTCTGCTTCCCTAATAATTGCGGAAAACAAATGGCTCAGATTAATTGATGTTGAAATGCATTTTTTTTTTTTGCATGTATATATGTGTGTATTGTGAAGAAAGGGTGTTTATGTATTTGTCATAAATCCATGTCCAGAAATGTTTAATAGTTTCTTTTTCTTCTGCTTTTGTTGCACTACTTTTATACTTTTTTTCCCTATATGTATAATCTTTCAGTAATTTTTGATACTTTTAGCTCCTTTAATATTTTAAAGTATATGAGAACTGGAAGGACACTATAGCTTTTTCTATTTTCTTAAACTCTTCTTAAAATATGTATGACGTTGCATTCACATTAAGCTTAATTCTGTTCCTTGTTTTGCATACTGTCTTATGTTATGGTTTCAGGATCAAGCCAAGCTGAGGCAATCAACTTGTGTAAACTGTTTCTATTCTTTCGAAAAATTGCCTTAAAGATACAATAAAAACCTCCTTCCTAGTTTGTGATGTTCTTATGCGGTATATCTGTATGTACCAAATTGTTGTACTGTTTCAGGTGGATTTGTTAGCAGAAAATATACATGCTTTCTATAATTAAAATCCTGAAACATGTCAAAGGAATGGATGAAAATTTGTCCGCATATGTCGACGTGGGTGACACTTCAGCTGAAACCTCAATCATGTTGTTCTGTCCTCTGGTATTTGTATGTTAGAAGAGATGGCGGGGAAAAATCGATTCAGTTCTGTATCGCGATTGGTTTGTATGGCAGTTCATGTATCTCCACACTGATACCTGCTAAATTCTACAACAATTTACAATGCAAATTGAATCAGCACCTGGGTATCTGGCGGCACGGTGGCTTAGCGGTTAGTTCTGTACATAGTGATCAGCTTTGTGATTTTTATAGCTAAAGTTCAGTCGGTTTCAATCTTTTGGGGCGGGTCCTCATGGACCTGGTGCTATCTGGCGGGTCTTGCAGTGCTGCATGAGAGAGACAATATAACAATATTAGATTAATAATATTAAATCATCTATGTAGTATTAATATGTTTAGTTAATAAAATACTAAAAAGTATAAAAATAGTAAGTAGTAAAAAAAATAAAAATAAAAAATTACCCTGATGCGCCCATCACTCTGAAACACTCGTAAGACCACGTGTCCCTTTTCCCTTTGTTGTGCTCCGTAGCAAATTACAAATAACATAGTTATAACATGGAATTCTACTTTTTTTTTAAAATTATCATTACTAAAGATTTCATTACACCAAATACTGATCACAAAAAATAATAATAATTACCGATCATGATCATTCAGAATTGTTTTACACCCACATTTCTTCCTGGAAGATGATGTGTCACCACTATCTTTCCAGATTTTAATAATCCATTTTACAGCTCTTAACTCAATTTTATTAATTTCAACAATCTCCTTAGTTGTTTTCTTTGCTTGCTGCAGGACAATAACTTGACCATTGTGAAACAGAGTAACATATTTGCCACAATTACACCTATTAGGGTTAAATAACCTGTTGCCAGCTGAACCATTTTAATCACTGCAATAATTATCCAATGGAAGGCTTTTAACTATTTGCTTAGTTAAATCCAGGTGGTGACTTGTGGGGGGCGGGAGCTTGGGCCCTATCCCATGAGGCTTGAGGCACGAGGCGGGGTACACCCTGGACAGAGTGCCAGTTCAATCGCAGGGCACACAGCCGTGTATGTTAGAAATTCTTATTTTCTTTATATTTGTTAAAAAAATATTTATTGCTTTTTCTACCTTTTTAATTCTTCATTTTGATTGGTTGATTGTGCACATCAGGGTTGTTTGGTTTACTTCACTGGTTAGAATGGTATAGAGTTTAAAGTTTTGTTATAAGTGTGCTATTTATTAGAGACAATATAACAATATTAGATTAATAATATTAAATCATGTATCTTTAGATTCAGCTTATTACTCACGCATAGCTTTATGTTAAGTGTACTATATCATTATTAAGTTATTATATATTGCTAATAAACTCTTTTAAATATTTGAATTTCACTCTCCAGTGCACTACTACTACTACTCTATACTCTACTAGAACATTTTGTACAAACTATCTTTCTGCTATTTGCAAAAGTGGATGTTTTAATACTGGGGCTTTGGAGCCATCTAGTGGAGCAACACAGTTATTGCCAGTGTTTTCAGTGAGTATATGAGATTTGGTAGTGAAAGAATCCATGCTGACAGAGGTGGGGGAAAAATTTGTAAAAGGGGAGGCAGTGGCTCAATTGGTTAAGGCTCTGGGTTACTGATTATTGATTACTGATACTGAAGCTTGGCTGTTAAAGCCCCAGCTTCTCAAAGATGCCACTGTGCAAGGCACTCTGGGGGTCCTGCCTGATCCTGTGTTCTGACTAACCGGGAGATATGAAAAAATAATTTCAGTTTGCTGTAAGGTACATGTGACAAATAATTAAATCTTACTCTTATTATTGCATATGTTAGCTGGATGTATAATTTCCTGACAAGGCAGCACATGAAACTTATCCCGTTTAGGGGCCCTGGATGTACAGGGCTGGTTCTGAGTGTATGCGTTTGATGCTGTAATATATATTTAACGAAAAAAAATGATCCACGTTTGTGCCATCCAGAAGGTGGCTGAGAATGAGTCTGGATTGTCGCAAGGTTTCTTTTTCATGTCTTCTCTGGTTGGTTTACTTTGCCACTTTTCCCTCTGGCTTGCTCATTAGGATGACTTTAAAATTTATATTTGGATTTCTGAAAAAAAAAAAAAAAAAAAGAATGGCAGTGGTGTCTCAGGCAGCTACGGCGCTAGGTTGTTGGTTTGGGGATCTGAGGATCTGGGTTTGAGCCCCGCTGTCAGTGATTGCCACACCCCCATACTACCCTGCCACAGTATGCAGTGCCAGTCCTAAGCCCGGATAAAATGGGAGTGTTGCGTCCGGAAGGGCATCCAGTGTGAAATCTGTGCCAAAGTTGTGTGCAAAAGCTATGGCCTGTTGTAGTGACCCCTTAACGGGAGCAGCTTAAAGAAAGTTTATTTGGATTTCTGTACAGCTGCTTTGTGATTTATTGAAAGAACGGTTATAATAAGTAGGACCCAGCTGAGGGTTTGGCTCATCTTTAGCACGTACGTCTACCCAAATAAAAAGCATACTACGGTATAGTGTCAATGGTATTCATCTACATGGTGTAGAAAAAAACACCGTACCTCTCCTTCCACATGTATCTAGCAACAGCACAGACTGAACTATTACATGCATTATCTTGAATCCTAATCCCAAATGATGTTATTCATATAAAATTCTGCAACTGACTTTAATTTAGTGTTCATGGTAATCCAGACCCAGAACTGTTAAACACTGTAAACTATTAACATTTACACAATCAATACTGTATATTTACCCTCAGGTCTGTTTGCACTGTTGAGGATGTTAATGATTAGATTTCATTCAGACTATGGCTAAAACATAAACAGAGCCGACGCTTGTGGCTATACGCTGTTACCAAAGTAAGACGCTACAAGAGTTTGGGGAAGATTGGTATATTTGGGTGAGTGTTGATTTTTTATTTTTATTATTTTAAAGTTCTTAGCTCTAACAGACATTTGATTAGACCTAGAGAGGAAAGAGCATGAGTATGTATGGAAGTGGATTATGACCACCATAAAGAATTAATTTCTGACTTTTTCCCAGACTTTAATCTCAAAATTCTGGCTTTTTTTTACCTCAAAATTCTGATTATTTTTTCTCAAAATCCAGATTTTTTTTTACCTCAAAATTCTGTTTATTTTCCCTCAAAACCTGATAATTTTTTAACCTCAAAATTCTGATTATTTTTTCTCAAAATCTTGATTATTTTTACCTCAAAATTCTGTTTATATTTCTTCAAAATCCAAATTTTTATTTTGTTTTACCTCAGGATTCAGATTTCCCCCCCTCAGAGTCCTAATTTTAATCTTAGAATTCTGAATAATCTCAGAGTCCTGGATTTTTTCCCCCCTCCGAATTCAAGTTTGAATCAGAAGTCGGATCTTTTTTCTGAGAAAAAAGACTTCTGAGAATAAAGTCAGAATACTAAGATTAAAGTCTGAATGATCTTAGAGGAAAAATAAAGTCAGAATTTTGATTTTAAAAAGGAGAAATATTTCATAATCTAATGCTTAATTTTTAAACCATTAATCTGTGGTTAATATCTAACATTTGTCATAAATTCTGTTATCTGTTATGAGAAAAAAATTCGTAAGATTTGTCGTTTAAGCCTCCATTTTTAATCTTGCAGAACAAGTGCCATGGGGTGGAGTGTCCTGTGCTTCTGGTGTTGCTTTTCCTTGCTGTTACTTCACACCAATGCACACGAAGATCTACAGCAGTCCGACTTTGATGACCGGGAAAACTACATGAAAGCGCTGAGCGAAATGAACAATGGATTTGCTTTCCGTCTGTACAAAATCATTGTCTCTTGTGCTCAGTCGCTGAACGTGTTCTTCTCTCCACTCAGTGTGTCCACGGCACTGGCCACGCTGTCTTTAGGAGCAGGCGGTGAGACTCATCAACAGCTTCTCACTGGCCTCGGGTTCAACAGTTCTGTCTTCACCAACGAGGAGATGCACCAAGCCTTCCTCGATCTCCTGCTAAACCTCAATCAGAGGTCAGGGGTCGACCTGAACCTGGGCACTGCTGTCTACGTCAATGACACCTTCAAACCTCATCTGGAATTTCTGGAGAAAATGAGGCATTTCTATTTGTGTGATGGCTTCACTGTTGATTTCACCAAAAGCAAACAGACCACTAATCAGATGAACAAATATGTCAGCGAAAAGACAAACGGCAAAATAAGAAAGTTTATCAAAGATATGGATCCACATACCCTAATGTATATCCTCAGCTATATATATTTTAAGGGTAAGCTAATTTAACATAGTTGGGACCATGACACAAATCAATCAATCGTGTCCACAGCTATGAATTTTGGGGTTTAATAGCGGCACTTTTTTTTTTTCCTTTAGGGAATTGGTCCATACCGTTTGACCCCAAAAAAACTCAAAAGGAAAAATTCTTTGTGAATGCAGAAATGCCTGTTCAAGTTCAGATGATGCGTGAGAATAATTACTTTGATGTCCACTATGATAAAGAACTCTCTACCTTTGTCCTTCGTCTTCATTACAATGAGTCATTCTCCATGATACTGGCTCTACCAAAAGATCTCACTGTCCTGCAAGAGGCTTTGCGTCCACACCACATGGTCAACTGGCAGAGACAGATGACTGAAAGGTTATTTTAATTCTGTGGGATTTTGAAATGTTCATAAAGTCCAGATCCGATGCTTTAAATGTCTTTGTTTAATGTATCTTTAGTGCATTTGTAAAAATATTAATTTCTTTCCAGAAATTTACATTTCTAATATTTTTCTATTCAATTTGAAATTCAATTTCAAATCAATCTGACGAATATATTGCACTTGAACAGACCCATTCCTCAATCTGGTTGAAGCAGTTTTTCACCAGTAATCCTCATTAGGCTTCTCGTTATTTCTCGATATATTTTTGGAACGGCCTGTACGTTAAAGAAAGGCTCTGGTGGGATGGGAAACCCTGATGATCTATTAATCAGAGGTCCTGATTTCTGAGTTCTTGAACAATTTTCCTCCCACTCCCACTATGCAACATTGTTTTTTTTAACCCCTGGGCATCCAATATGCATATTTACTAGAGGGTGGGTTCTGTGTTAAAATCTTATCATAAATTCATCCAGACTGCTTAAGAGATGGTAGTTCTCTTTGCTCTTCTGTTTCTTGGTCATGTCTCTGACTAAAACCACCTACCACCATCTCAGTAGACCTCAGAGCAATTGGCTGTTTTAGTCTTTATTTAATAATAGTAATAATAATAAAGATATATATGGCTCCTTCCTGTTCCAACATGATTACGCACCAGTGTACAAAGTCTATAAAGCGATTAGTGTGTTTGGTGTGGAAGAACTTAACTGACCTGCACACGTCCTGATTCCTGACTTTAACCCAATAGAACACCTTTGGGCTGAATTAGAGCGGAGTCTGTGAGCCAGGCCTTCTCGTCAAAAATGTCCATAAACACACTCCTAAACTTGTGGAAAGCCTTTCCAGAAGAGTCAAAGATGTTATAGCTGCAAAGAGTGGGGCAACAACATATTACACCCTATTGCTAAAGAGTTGGATGTTACTCAAGTTCATATGAATGTACATTAAAGGCAGGATGGCGAATACTTTTGGTGATATAATGTTATTTGTCTTTTTTGAAGCAAATAAGCTCCATGGTGCGCTTCAGCAACTCATAAAAAGTGTTATTTCTCTACCTATCATTGCTGTTATTAAGGTCAGGAAATTATTATTTTTAATATAAGAAACCTTTGTCTGTATTTTCTCCATTATAAATCACTATGTGCTAATGATAGTTGTATGGTTTCCCCGCGCTTAAGGGTAGGTTTTCATCTGGTAGTTGTGTCCAAATTGCCCATAGTGTGAATGTGTGTGTGACGCGCTCCAGGGTGCCCTAGTGCCCCGAGTCCTCTTCAGGCTCTAGGCCTCCTGAAACTCTATACAGTATAAGCTGAATACAAAATGAGTGTCAGTGAGCAAAATCGCCTATTAATATTAATCTCTTTCTACAGGAAATATGCAGTCTACCTACCTAAATTTTCGCTTAAATCATCTTACTCGCTGATAAACATTCTGAAGGAAATTGGAATGAAGGATATGTTTACAGATAAAGCTAACTTCACTGGGATTACTGATGAGGAAATATTAATTTCTGAGGTAAGGACGCTTACTGCCAACTGCAGATGACGCATAAGTGACGGATTATTGTCATGTTGCAGGTAGTTTTGTGTTAATCTAAAGCGCTTATGCAAAAGAAGAAGCCAATCATCAGTTTTAGCAAAATAAATTCCACAAGAAGGTTAAATAATATTTGCCTTATCCATGTTGAAAACATGATTTATTCACTCAATTATATGGATTATTTTTTTTTCCCCTTTTATTTCAGGCTGTGCATAAGGCAACATTAGATGTGGATGAAGTCGGGGCCACTGCAACAGCTGTGACTAGAATACGTTTTTCACCTCGTACCGGGCCCATGACTGTGAAATTTAATAAGCCGTTTATGATCTTTATCGTTGACCAGAAGACACAGAGCATCTTGTTCATGGGGAGGATTGTCAATCCGAAACAATCTGAGATTAACTGAATAATAATTTAAACAATGAATAAATAAAACTATAAAATGAGACGTCAGAGAATTTTTCCTTCTGTAGCTTTAGTAGATATTAATATGGCTTGCTGAGAAATTATTTGGTCTTTGCTGCTTATAGCTGCTTAAGATTAAGAAGCATTAATTCATCACATCTACCTTACAGCACAGTGATTTGGAAATTATTTTCTTCTGCATATCCCAGTAAGGAAGCTGGGATCAGAGAGAAGTTGCCTCTGGTGTAGATGAGGGTTAACACCCTTGTTCAAGAGCTCAACGGCTCCCCCGATCAGTAACCCTGAGCCAAATCTACCCACCTATAGTGCAGGATCAGTGGTTTAACAATTTTTGTTATTATTTAAATCCCACTGAAATTAATCAAATATTTGTCTGTCAATTAAACGACTGCAGGCTTCACTTGCCTCAGTTAAGGTCAGTGTTCATTGATGAACAATAAGAAAGAGACTGGGCTGACCAAAAAGATTACAAAAGCACTTTTGGGAGAATATTCTGTAGACTGATGAGACCTTTTGGAAGGTCTGTGTGTCTGTTACACCTGGCATACAATAACATCATACCAACAGTCAAACATGCTGTTGGAAGTGTGATAGTCTGGGCTGCTTTGCAGCTTCAGGACCTGGATGATTTGCCATAATTGATGGAACCATGAATTCTCCGCTGCCAGAAACAACTGAAGGAGAATGTCTAGCTATCGGTTTGTGACTTCAAGCTCAAGCGCACATGAGTTATGCAGCAGGACAATGACCCAAAACACACCAGTCCACCAAGTCCACCTCTGTAACCAAATGAAGGTTTTGGAGTGGCCTAAGCAAAGTCTGGTCTTCAATCCAATTGAGATGCTGTGGCCTTGTCTTAAACAGGCCATTCATGCTCAAAAACCCTTCAATGTGGCTGAATTAAGACAATTCTGAAAGAAGAATGGGCCAAAATTTCCTCTACAGTGATGTGAAAGACTCGTGGCCAGTTATTGCCATGTTGATTGCAATTGGTGCAAGGGTGGCACAACCAATTATTAGGTTTAGGGTGCAATTACTTTTACACATAAGGCCAGGCAGGTTTGGCCAGCTTTCTTTCTCTTAATAAATGATGTCATAATTTAAAAACTGAATGTTGTATTTATTCAGGTAATTATTATTGTGAGCAGACAAACTGTTTTTAAGATATTTTTCAATGCCATGATGTCAGTATGAATGCGGATATGCGTTCCTGGCAAAACCGTCGGTTTTAACCAGCGAGTAGATTTGGTGATACTGATGACACCCACTCTGATATGATGGTCAGAAGGCAGCTGATGAACTTCTTCAGTGACGGTCAGTAAATGACTTTCTCAGGTCATGTCTCACGCTGTGTTTGCAGAGGTTGAAAAAATCCTATTATCCTAAAATCCGACGCACGTCTAAATGCACAAATATGATGTTTTCCAGATCCAATCTGAATTCATTTTGTATGTGGGCCTAGAACAGATTTATTTCTGATAAACGGTTATGTGACCTGAATGAATAAGTTCCGATTGGAATTTATGCGACTTTTTGCCTGTGTGCATGCACAGGGCGCCGACATCATCAGTCAGCAGGGTCAGAACCAGGATTTTATAGCAGTGCTTGCAATATAGCTAGATAACACAGCTAAAGTGCATCCTCTGGCTTTCTCTCTTCTTCTGGACCTCAACAAATTAATTTATTTATTCATCATTTTCCAGAGCAAAATCCCAAGAATATTTTTGTTCCAAATTTGCTCTAATGTTCTACTGTTTTTTTAAGCTGACCATTATTAAGGCTTTTTGAAAGAGCTGACCCTTGAACCCTGAGTTCTACCTATCTACTGATCCACAGTGTGCTGTTGCATGCAGCCTTTTCTGTCAGAATTTTGATAGGATTAATATTAAATATGTGTTTCAATCACGGTTCATAAAACATTATGGTACAGAATCAGCACAAATTTAATGCTATGATGCTATTAGATCATAATTTAGATGTGCAGGTCCTCCTCTGGATTACATCATTTACTAATCAATCTTAGTGTTTACTGTTATTTACTATTACTGGTCTGCATGGGGGAACTTTTGTCATTGTCATTTGTTTAGGGTGAGCCTATTACTTGACTTGGAGGCCATTCTCCCATAAAAAACCTCTGTGTTTTCTTTTGATTTGGTACTGAGGTCATTATGAGAGCTTTTACACAGTCCTATAATTACGTTATCTTTAAAGCACTTCTTAATGAATGGTTGTGTGTTCAAAGGTTAATAAACAATGCTGATTAGAGATCTTTGTGTAAAGGATTATTAGGAACACCACACTAATATGGTGTTTGACCCCCTTTCGCCTTCAGAACTGCCTTAATTCTACGTGGCATTGATTCAACAAGGTGCTGAAAGCATTCTTAGGAACGTTGGCCCAAATTGATAGTGTAGCATCTTGCAGTTGATGGAGATTTGTGAGATGCACATCCAGGGCAAGAAGCTCCCGTTCCACCACATCCCAAAGATGCTCTATTGGGTTGAGATCTGGTGACTGTGGGGGCCATTTTAGTACAGTGAACTCATTGTCATGTTCAAGAAACCAATTTGAAATTATTCAAGCTTTGTGACATGGTGCATTATCCTGCTGGAAGTAGCCATCAGAAGATGGGTACATGGTGGTCATAAAGGGATGGACATGGTCAGAAACAATGCTCAGGTAGGCCGTGGAATTTACACGATGCCCAATTGGCACTAAGGGGCCTAAAGTGTGCCAAGGAAAGATCCCCCACACCATTACACCACCACCACCAGCAGCCTGCACAGTGGTAACAAGGCATGATGGATCCATGTGCTCATTCTGTTTACGCCAAATTCTGACTCTACCATTCGAATGTCTCAACAGAAATCGAGACTCATCAGACCAGGCAACATTTTTCCAGTCTTCAACTGTCCAATTTTGGTGAGCTCGTGCAAATTGTAGCCTCTTTTTCCTATTTGTAGTGGAGATGAGTGGTACCCGGTGGGGTCTTCTGCTGTTGTAGCCCATCCGCCTCAAGGTTGTGCGTGTTGTGGCTTCACAAATGCTTTGCTGCATATGTCGGTTGTAACAAGTGGTTATTTCAGTCAAAGTTGCTCTTCTATCGGCTTGAATCAGTCGGCCCGTTCTCCTCTGACCTCCAGCATCAACAAGGCATTTTCGCCCACAGGACTGCTGCATACTGGATGTTTTTCCCTTTTCACACCAGTCTTTGTAAACCCTAGAAATGGTTGTGCGTGAAAATCCCAGTAACTGAGCCGATTGTGAAACACTCAGACCGGCCCGTGTGGCACCAACAACCATGCCACGCTCAAAATTGTTTAAATCACCTTTCTTTCCCATTCTGACATTCAGTTTGGAGTTCAGGAGATTGTCTTGACCAGGACCACACCCCTAAATGCATTGAAGCAACTGCCATGTGATTGGTTGATTAGATAATTGCATTAATGAGAAATTGAACAGGTGTTCCTAATAATCCTTTAGGTGAGTGTATCAGTGAATATATACATATATATATATATATATATAAGATTAAGATTGATTAGTTCTGGTCACTATTATACTATTATTGCCACCCCGGGTTAAAATGTGTTCTTAGGCCTCTAATAAATTATTTTTTATTTAAACAATAGGACCACAATGCAAAAAGACAAAAAGAGAGAAAAATCCAACCTTAAATGGAAGTACAATTATTCAGACGGGAAAAAAATCCCACATTAAGAATTTATTTATATATATTTTTTTACATGAAATCATGTAAACATTATTGGCACCCCTGATGTTATTACTTCGTACAACCCCAAGACAGAGCTACAGTAAAAATAACAAAAATGCTTCAATTACATTTATTTTATCAGAATGTTAGGGGTGCCAATAATTTTGGAAAAGGTGATTATTATTTTTTTTAATTGTCATGGATTTTTTAAAATATTTACTTGAGTTAAAGATTAGATTTTTCTACAATTTACAGTGTGAGATTATGCTTCTGCAATCAAAAATGAATCTATGTGGACTAACATTCAAGTATATAGTTCAAAAGAGGACAAATTGTTGGCGTGCATCTCGCTGGCGCATCTGTGACCAAGACAGCAAGTCTTTGTGATCTATCAAGAGCCACGGTATCCAGGGTAATGTCAGCATACCACCAAGAAGGACGAACCACATCCAACAGGAGTAACTGTGGACGCAAGAGGAAGCCGTCTGAAAGGGATGTCCGGGTGCTAACCCGCATTGTATGCGAAAAACCATAAAGCCACAGCTGCACAACTCACTGCAGAATTAAATGTGCACCTTAACTCTCCTGTTTCCACCAAAACTGTTGGTCGGGAGCTCCACAGGGTCAGTGTACATGGCCGGGCTGCTATCGCCAAACCTTTGGTCACTCGTGCCAATGCCAAACGTCGGTTTCAATGGTGCCAGCAGCGAAAATCTTGGGCTGTGGACGATGTGAAACATGTATTGTTCTCTGATGAGTCCACCTTCACTGTCTTTTACACATCCGGGAGAGTTACGGTGTGGAGAAGCCCCAAAGAAGCGACTGTACCACCCAGACTGTTGCATGGCCAGAGTGAAGCATGGGGGTGGATCAGTGATGGTTTGGGCTGCAATATCATGTCATTCCCTACTGTAGGCCCAATACTTGTGCTAGATGAGCTCGTCACTGCCAAGGACTACCGAACCATTCTGGAGGACCATGTGCACCCAATGGTTCAAACATTGTATCCTGAAGGCGGTGCTGTGTATCAAGATGATAATGCACCAATACACACAGCAAGACAGAGTGCTTTGATGAACATGAAAGTGAAGTCGAACATCTCCCATGGCCCGCACAGTCACCAGATCTAAATATTATTGAGCCACTTTGGGGTGTTTTGGAGGAGCATGTTAGGAAATGTTTTCCTCTACCAGCATCACATAGTGACCACATAGTGCAAGAAGAATGGCTCAAAGTCCCTCCGGCCACTGTGCAGGACTGTCATTCTCAGGACGAATTGAGGCTGTATTGTCTGCAAAAAGGAGGCCCTACACCACACTAATAAATTACTGTGGTCTAAAACCAGATGTTGCAGTTTCACTGTCCAACTCTTATACAGTAGTATAACATTCCAGTTATATATAGTCAAAGAATATATATTATGTGTTAATGATCAGTAGCAACCTTAATAAACCTTATCACACTAAATAGGAAACACCTTTGATTGCAAGTTAAACCTCTGAGATACAGAAAAATTCATTTAAATCTAATTCTATACGAGTCTCTGACATGGTATCGAAAAACTCTACTTAATTGTATAATTGAACACTGAGTGAGTACCCTTCCTCTACTAACTACAAGGTTAAACCTATAAAGTTTAACTCTAAGGTTATCCTACTAAATTGGAGTCAGATAATTAATAATAATAATAATATAATAATAAAAAAAAAAATAATAATATAATAATATATATATATAATACTATAATTTATTTGTTTACAATAAAAATATCCACTTTTAAATTTGCTGATACAGCAAGAGTGTTAGCACAAGGAAAGTGAACTGAGTGATGCAACGTTATCCTGGGTTCAAAATTGGTGTACTGATGTGAGTTCAACCTTCAAGAAATCAATATGTGCTCTGTGTCTGTTAATGATTAGAAGGAATTTAGGAAAAACATGAAATAAGCAGGGTAAAGGTTGGTGTCTATGCATATTTAATGAAACCAACACTTGGACATCTTCCACAAGACTACAAGGTTTTGCAGAAGGTGGCTACGGGTAGGTGAGTTTTATTATTATTATTATTATTATTATTATTATTATTATTATTATTATTATTATTAACTGCATTCGGTGTTTGCAGTACAAAAAACAGTTCGGTTTTTTAATACAAAAATAAGAAAATGAAAATATAATAAAATGCAAAAGTTTATATTAATTTCAAGGGGTTTAACAATTAATTTGACTTGATTTGATTAATTTTAATTACACATAAATATTATGCAAGAGTCATTTTAAATATTTGGATGTTGGGCGGGAGAAGCAACCATATCTTCAATAAACAGCAGTGAGACGGTTCCATGGCAGCTCTGTTTATTTGTCCACCATTAAAATCTCAACCCTTAAATGTGCACAATACCTGTTTTTTTTCCCTCTTAGAACTACCATGGAGTGGAGAGTCCTGTGTTTGTGGTGTTGCCTTTCCTTGGCATTAATTTACACCGGTGCAAACGGAAGTCCAGAACAACAGTCTGACACTGATGGGGATCAAAGTAAAATACAGGCCCTGAACGAAGTGAACAGCGATTTTGCTTTCCGTCTGTACAAAACCGTTGTGTCTGGTGCTCAGTCCCAGAACGTGTTCTTCTCTCCACTGAGTGTGTCCACAGCACTGGCTGCACTGTCTTTAGGAGCAGGTGGTGAGACTCATCAGCAGCTTCTCAGTGGCCTCGGCTTTGAGGGTTCTGCCTTCACGAATCAGGAGATGCACCAAGCCTTCCTCGATCTCCTGCAAAACCTCAATCAGAGGTCAGGGGTTGACCTGGATGTGGGCACTGCTGTCTATGTCCATGACACCTTTAAAACTCATCCTGAATTTCTGGAGAACCTTAAGCGTTTCTATCTCTCTGATGGCTTCTCTGTTGATTTTACAAAGACCACTGAGACCACTAATCAGATCAACACATATGTAAGTGAAAAAACACACGGCAAAATCAGCAAATTCATTGAAAAACTGGATCCAAGTACCATCATGTATCTGCTCAGCTATATATATTTTAAAGGTAAGATCCTTCATGCAATGTCGTGTTCTCTCCAGGGCCATTGCTTATGTGTTCAATAACCATACAAAACCATTTTTTCCCTTCAAGGTAAATGGACCATCCCATTTAATCCAAAACGCACTAGAGAAGACCAGTTCCATGTGGATAAAGAAACAACCGTTCCAGTTCAAATGATGTTTGTTAAGGATGATTTTTACAGCTACTATGATCATGAACTGTCTGTCAGAGTCCTCCGGCTCAATTATAATGATTCATTCTCCATGATTTTGGCTCTGCCCGAAACAAACATCACCCATTTGGAAGAGACTGTGCGTCCACACCACCTAACCAAGTGGCAAAAATGGATGTCAGAAAGGTAATTTCTGTGTAAATGTTGTGTCAGATTGTCAAGTACATTATTGGTTAATTAAAACATCTTTTCTATGTTACTGTATATGAAATATGAGTGATTCTCAGAGCTTTTGGTCAATACCTGACTTTATTGCACTTTTTTTTTGTCTTAAGGTAAACAATAAAGGGTTTGATCCATGATCAATACTTAGTTTCTGCATGTAATAAAATTAATCCTGATTTAAGCCATTCAGCGTCATGTGTAGAGGACTATAATGATCCTCTGTGAATAAGAATAGATATTCTTATAGTTATTCTCATGTAGTCATTTAAGCAAAAGCATCTTATATATCTTTATATGTATTATCTACATGAAGAACCTTAAAATGTCCTCAGTTTGAGTAACGATGGCACTTTCCTGTATTGATTGTTGACAAGTACATCAATGAAACATTTAGGAATGTGCATGAAAAATCGAAAATGCTTCAAAAATTTCCATCTAACTAAGTTTAGTAATTCAGATAAATGATCTAACCTTGAAAAGTACAGTTTCTTAACAACAACTGCATTTCATTTTCTCTAGAAAATATGCCGTCTACCTCCCTAAACTGTCCCTAAAAACTTCATATTCTCTGATCAGCGTTTTGGATAAAATGGGATTTAAGGACATGTTCACACGTAACGCTAACTTCTCTGGAATCTCTGATGAAATTTTGGTAGTTTCTGAGGTAAGAAAATTACTTGATGACAAAATGGAGACAGATATGCTTGTAACGTTAATGTTGTAATTGGTTAAATATAATGTACATAAATACGGTCCTTTAGTGTTCAACATCACTGATACCTTTTTAAGCTTATTAAAAAAAAACTTGGGGATCACCGTACCCAGGTGTTGATACATTTTTGTTGCGATTCTTTAGATATTATAATGGGTATACTGGTCCAGTTTTTTCCAGATTTTATTGTACAATTCTAAACAACCCTTGGCAAATTATTTGCTTTTACCACACAGAATGCTGTGCTGCTTGTCAGTGAGTGAATAGTTTAGCATGCGCCACCTGTAGGACTATAAAGGAAAGGCAACAATTTACAAACATGTAAATAAAAAATCTAATTTAAAATAGATTTTTTGAGTCACATAAATCACTATACATTCATTTGGCTTTGGTTTATACAAAATCTGATTTTGGAGTCACTATACACGAATTGCCATAAGAAAGAATTGTGATACATTACTGAATCAAATTTCCCTTATCTCCATTAGTCATCATCAGTTTTAGCTACGTATGAAAAGCAGCTAGGAAATTATGTGTCATCCCCTGAATGTGGAGAGATTAATTTAATCATATTTGACATTGATGTGTTCTTTGTCTGTTTTGTTTTGTGTTTTGTCCTCAGGCTGTACATAAAGCTACTCTAGATTTGGATGAAGCTGGAGCCGAAGCAACAGCAGTAACTGGAATTGGCATCACACTTTTCTCTGCAGGAATAACTGATGAACTGAAATTTAATAAGCCATTTATGATGTTTATAGTGAACCAAAAAACAAATAATGTCCTCTTTATGGGGAAAATTGTAAATCCATCTATTTCTGAGGTCACACAGTAATAAAAGTATCTCTGCAGCTAGTTTTCTAGTCTAGCATACAGGGTTAAAGTGAAAGAAGAAGGAATTGGAATGGAACGGGATGCAGAAGTGCATATCTAACAAAACAAAACAAAACAAACAAAAAACACATAAAATGAATGTTTTTAATTGGTTAAATAAAATATATATTGAATGCAATGTTTTATGTATTGCAACATATAGTTATGTATATTTTGTGTGATACCAATGTATTATTTTGTGTTGTGTTTTAAGCAAAGTGGAAAATCTATTAATAATTCGTTAGTAAGCTACGAAGGGTTAGTCATGCATATTGTGGATGACAAGCTCATAGGATGCACTTTTTCTAACAATATTAAGTCTGACTGGCTAAACAAATCAAAAGGATGTGCCACTCTTAAAATACATCAAATTGTATTTACTTGTTTACTGTGAACAGTTAGTTCCCGGTCCACTAATTTGACTGAGCAGAGTGTTCCAAGAGCAACTATATTTTCTATAACCATGTTGGGATGTTGCATTATGTGTATCACTTCACTCTTCTGTAATCACCAAGGAAAATTTTCTCTAACTAATTTGAAAAAACTATTACTATAGTAGTGTTAGCAACACTACCAAAAGAAATGGCACCATACTGTATATTGAGAAAGAAGAAGCCATGTTTCCTGGCAGCATTTTGTAGGGGAACATTAACACCAATGTGAGAGGGTATGCTGAATATTGGTACAGCTGACATTAACCACAGACTTGTAGCATGCAATATAGCTTAAATTACAGAACATGTTTTATTGTTCACATAATGCATACTGTACCAAAACTTGAACTTGGTGGTGGAGTAGAGAGTGCTGTCTGTTCAACAAACATGCCATGCATAAGGGATTAAAGTTATTCTAAAACAAAATGGCAACAATAATAATAAAGAAAAAATCTTTACCTAATGGGGAAATCAACATATTTACTGTATTTTAACCACCATATTTACAAAATGTTGTTCAGACTAGATTATTCTTAATAAGAAAGAGCTTATTATTATTATTATTATTATTATTATTTTGAAGGTTTTTCCAGCATGAATGAGTATAACATGTGAGTATAAGCTTTTATTAAAGTTTAAATGGGGGGAAAAAATACAGTGACTGGCAAAATTAAAATCCAACAGTTCCTAGTAAAATCTTACATCTCAGACGTTTTATATGACAACCAACATACCTGAGAAAGTTCCTTTTTACCTCACCGCAGAACTGGGCTAGCGCTGGTGCGTCAAAATATGGCAGGGTAAACCAATGGAAACCTGTTAATACCAGACAGAAATCATGCCAAGTCTTTTCCTTTTAGGAAAAACAAGAAATAACAGATCAGAAAAAGAAAAAAAATCACTGTCCATGTGACTACACAGGAAAATCGCTTACGCACACAAAAAAAAAAAAAAAAACAAGGGTAGTTTCGGTTAAAAGCAAGCTCTGGTTCCAGTTCAGAAAGTCTATTCAAGAGTACATAAAAAAAAAAAAAAAAAGGATTTTAAAAGTCTCGAGGCGAAAATACTGAAGAACATCCAAAATGGTCAACTATGAAATAGAAAGAAAAGATTAAAAAAATCCCTCAGCAGTGGTTTAACACTTAAAAAAGGAAAAAACAGTACTGTCAATAAGAGCATCAAGGAGTCTGCAATGACGTTTGCGTCCGCACAGCGGCAGTAACGTGTCAAAAACAGCATGTGAAGAATTTTCTCGAAACAACAGCAGCCAATGTCACTGAAAAGTTCTGAAATCAGCTTCGTTTTTTAAGTACACCAAAAATACTAAAGTACTGTCAGTGTAACTCACGCAATACCCTCTCAGCAAACATAATATGATAAGGGAGTCATTTCCATATCTTACGGTCAGTTTACCCCATGTTTCTCATTTAGACCATCCCAGATCAGGTACCCCACAAATGTAATTTTCTGGAGTGTCAGAGTTTTCAGATTCTGCATCTTGTTCAGGTTCCACTCCAGTCAACTTACACTACCATCCTCCTCACAGAACACTTCATCCACAACCTCCTCAGGTAAGTCAGTGTGTAGGATAGGGAGTGTAAACAATGTCATGTGGGTCAACATCTGTTTCTGACAGTTTTTTTTCTTTCAGCAACCTGTCTTGTGTCTCAGTTGATCCCTGTGAACTACTTTTGTGAGACCTCCTCACCTTTGAACATATGGTAAACACAGGTAAATCTGGGTGATTCTGCTGCACTGCCAAATATGGTACAGACTCCCACTTATCTTGAATTTTGTTCTAAAATTATGGTAATGCAGCAATACTCTGTCACCAGGTCTAACGGGTGCTCCTGCAGTCTTCTGATTATAGACCCTCTTCCTCTTGCCTTTTCGGTCTCCACTGCAGTCCTCAAAGGTTCATCATGATTCTTCCAAATCATCCGCTTCATCACCAGTCAGATCTTTTCCTCCTAGGACATCCATGGGGAGCCTTGCATCCTGTCCAAACATTAAATAAAATAGAAGGTAGCCCGTCGACAAAAGAACATGGCTATTGGAAGCCATCACCAGTCCAATTCTTTTTCTTTTCAGCAGGTGATGTCCGCAGCATGTCATGCATCATACAATTGAATCTTACGCACTGTGCGTTCCCTTGTGGGTGGTAAGAACTGGTGCGACTCTTGCTGATTCCATACAACTTACAGAGCTCTTTAATTACACATAAAAACACCTCCCGAGTGCAGTCAGACGGGACACCCATAACAGTCAAACCAGTGTTGTACAAGGGCATTAAGTACAGTCTGATTTTTATTCAGACTGCCACCATAAGTCTTGTAAACATGTCCGTAAGTACTAGAACAGGCATAATCCCCTGCTGATCTCTTAAGCATGGTGTAAGCCTTCGCAAGAACTTCTAGGGCTGCGGTTCCATTGGTGCAGGTCATAGGAGCACAAATTTTGTGAAACACGTCCTTAGCTAAAGTACATCTCCGACCATTGTCTGCACATCATTGGTCACTGAAGGCCAATAATAGCTCTGATGTATCTGCTTCAATGTACTCCTACTTCCAAAATGTCCTCCATGCTTGTGCACTCCTTCGTACACTTTCACTTGCAAAGACTCTTGAACTACTAATTGACGAATTTCCTCTCTGACCTGATCACATTAGTATCTGTCTAGCTAACTTCTTTTGTTGGTTTTCCATACCTCGGAAACTATGTGCTACTAACCTCTTTTTCTTAAGCACAGTGATGTACACAGGTGCTATACAAGGATCCTTTTTCTGTTGCTTACAAATAGATGACTAGCTATAACCATCAATGCTCTTCTTTATGACTGCTTGCTTGGCAACTCGAACCGGCAACTCATCACCCTCTTCTCCTTTACCTGGCCACAAGCATGCTCGTACCTCGTCTGAGGTCAACCGAATGAAGTCTCTCCCAGTATCATTTCTTTCTCGGGTTCTATACCCCAAGAAATCCTAGAAAGAGCGTCAGTATTGATGTTTGGTCTACCAGGCTTGTAACAATCCTAAAAGCTGAATTCGGATAGCTGAGTGACCCAACACTGCTCCACTGCTCCGGGGTTGTCCATTTCCAGGTATCGGAGGTGGTCTATGATCACTTGGAACGTTGCAAACATCAGGTCCTTCTTGAATTTCGTGGTTACTGCCCACTTAAGGGCTAGTAATTCCAACTTGAAGGCACTATAATAGCTGCTTTGCGGCAATGTACATTTTTTGTTGCCAGTATGAACGGACACTGGAAATCATGGTAAGCCAAAATCTGAGTTGACATGAGACAACATTTAAGCTGGCTGAATCTCCAGATAAACAGTTCTTATGACTTGCTTTTATTAACTTTTCCCACTACAGCATGCAGGGGCTTTTGAATGTGACTTGAGTAAGTCTCCTGTAGTCACAGCAGAAACAAACACCTCCGTCCTTCCTTATCACAGTGACTGCAGGTGAGTGCATGTGTCTCTTAAACACAGATCTGAGGTGGGACTCGTCTTTGACGTTGCTGAATTGTCTGTGCATGTCCAGTAAAAATGCTATGCATAACTGTCGTTGTGTATGCATAGTTTGTGTCACTCTTGTAGAAAACGTCACTCTACCGGTAAGCAGTGCATTTAACTCCTCACGTTATGTGTCTGTCAGTTCTTCCGGGTTTATCTGGACTGTTATTGACAGTTGTTTGGGCTGGTTCTTGACATTAATGCTGCATTGCACATGTCTTTTAACACATAACTCGTCAATGTCCTCTTCAAATTCCACTACTTGTTTGGGGACTATTTTCTCTGGTTTGGACACTACTGCAATCCTGGATCTCAGCATCAACTTGACAGTTTCATGACAGAGATTTAAACACTCGCACTGGAACTTTACCCTTTTCTGGACTTGCAAGCAAATTGACTATCAACAGTCCTATTGGATGGGTAACAGGACCTATGCACTCCTTTTTTGGTGTAGAAGCGTGCCATGGCCTCCACAACCTGCTTCCCAGACGCCTTAACAAATCCTATCCTTCCCTCAGGGCACTAGCGTATCTCCTCCTTATCCACTTTTGCTATCACTCTTCTCACATTCGCATGTGGGCTGGTTTTACTCTTTTTTTTTTTCTGACAGGACAAGTTTTTTCAATTCACTAAGCATGTTCATTCCTACAATTTCACCCAATCCTTTCATTTCCTTCGCATCAGCGTTGGCCTTTGTAAGCACGAATACACACTTCCCTGGAAGCAGGCTCCCCCTGCACTTTACATCTGCCTGTGGACTGGAATGTCTAGTCTATTTGCAGCAGTTGGCAGATGACGACGGTCTCCCCTGTTCTCCGAAATATCTTTTAGAAAAGAAAAAAAATCTGAGATAGTAGTGACTTCACTATCCACTATCCACACTATTCCATGCCTCCTATTCCATGCTTGGTGGTTCCAGTAAAAACAGTGAGTTTGTCATCCCTTTAAAATGATAAAATTGTTGCTAGGGGTGCACGAATGGATGCTGCTGCTCTACCACAGCCCTTGCCAATTCCATTCTGGCATGATCCAGACATTGACATTGCTCCACTAACCTCCCCTGCATCTCAGCGAACTTCTTCTTCAGTTCTTCCAGTTCTTCCACTTTTCTTCCTGCTGATAGACCTGGGACAGAATACTGCAAACAGCAAAGATCAGGCTAAGTACGATCCTGTTCGTGACGCCAGTTTTATGTAGTGGTATCTAGGTCTTCAACCCCATGTACATTTTATTCCTGTACTTAATTTACTTTTTTTATCTGCCTTCCTAGGTATGCTTTTATCTTTTGTAAAAATGACCCGTGAGTATTGAAGCTCTGTAATTTAATAACATACACGGTAGCTCTCAGGGTAAAAAGTAATATTAGCCCATCTTTTCCTCTTTTGGCCCACAAGACAGGGGGAATGCCCCTACTCCAAGATAACAAAAGTTTGGGTTTATTTTTACAGTTTTTGGTAGATGCAAAGAAAACACAAAAATAACAAAGAATAAACAAACCCAAATGTGAATCGAGCGATGGAATGTACGAAATAAAATAGGAATACCTCCCGTAGAAAGGAAAATCTCTCACATACACAAAAACAAACAAACAAACAAACAAAAAAAACAAAGGCATTTGTTCAAAAGCAAGCTCTGGTCCCAGTTCAAAAAGTCCATCCAAAAAAAAAAAAAGAAGAAGTATTTCAAAAGTCTTGAGGCAAAAACAATGTACAACATCCATAAAGGTCAACTATGAAATAAAAAGAAAAGAAAACAATAAGTCCCTCTACAATGGTTTAACCTATCCAGGGTATACCCTGCCTGTCTCCTGGGATAGGCTCCAGGCCCCCATGGATATAGACGATGAGTTAAAATATTGAGATCATAGAAACAATCATTAAAATATTGAGATCATAGAAAGAAATATTGAGATTTTAAAATACTGAGATCATAGAAACAATAATTGGAAACAATCATGTCCAATGCTTGCCAACCAGGTTAAGTGTATTTTACATAATCCTGAGCATGAATTAAACATGCACATAACATGAACATAAACATGGTTGTCATTAAAAGATTAAAGGTGATCATTTATTTAGTCTATACAAAAGATTAGAAAGCTCAGAAAATCTTTTAAGCTGACCTTTTAGGCTAATCAACCCTTAATTACTCACTTATTGTCTATGAATATTTTTTTGCCAACCTGTCAGTTTTTTTCCTCGTAGAACCACCATGGAGTGGAGAGTCCTGTGTTTGTGGTGTTGCCTTTCCTTGGCATTAATTTACACCGGTGCAACTGGAAGTCCAGAACAACAGTCTGATTCTGATGGAGATGAAAGTAAAATACAGGCCCTGAACGAAGTGAACAGCGATTTTGCTTTCCGTCTGTACAAAACCGTTGTGTCTGGTGCTCAGTCCCAGAACGTGTTCTTCTCTCCACTGAGTGTGTCCACAGCACTGGCTGCACTGTCTTTAGGAGCAGGTGGTGAGACTCATCAGCAGCTTCTCAGTGGCCTCGGCTTTGAGGGTTCTGCCTTCACGAGTAAGGAGATGCACCAAGCCTTCCTCGATCTCCTGCAAAACCTCAATCAGAGGTCAGGGGTTGACCTGGATGTGGGCACTGCTGTCTATGTCCATGACACCTTTAAAACTCATCCTGAATTTCTGGAGAACCTTAAGCGTTTCTATCTCTCTGATGGCTTCTCTGTTGATTTTACAAAGACCACTGAGACCACTAATCAGATCAACACATATGTAAGTGAAAAAACACACGGCAAAATCAGCGATTTTATTAAACAACTGGATCCAAGAAACATCATGTTGCTGCTCAGCTATATATATTTTAAAGGTAAGATCATTCAGTTATGTCGTGTTCTCTCAATGAGAATTGATTAAGTTTTCAATAACCATACAACATTTTTTCCCCTTAAGGTAAATGGTCCATCCCATTTGACCCAAAAAACACTAGAGAAGACCAGTTCCATGTGGATAAAGAAACAACAGTTCCAGTTCAAATGATGTTTGAAGGGGATGATTTTTACAGCTACTATGATAAGCAACTGTCTGTCAGAGTCCTTCGTCTCAATTATAATGATTCATTCTCCATGATTCTGGCTCTGCCCGAAACAAACATCACCCATTTGGAAGAGACTTTGCGTCCACACCACCTAACCAAGTGGCAAAAATCTATGTCAGAAAGGTAATTGTGATTTCATGATAATTCACAAAAGTACATTATTGTTTCAATAAAAACATATTTGTTTATCTGGTAATCTGTAAACTATTCAGAGTGACTCTCAGATCTGTTGGACAACAGTTGAACTTATTAAAACTTTTTTTTTTTTGGTCTAAAAGCAAACAATAGGGGGTTTTGATTGATGATATTTTATAAGTTCCTGAATGTTTTAAAATTAATTTCAATTTAAGCCATTTATATCATGGACAGAGTCCTATAATGCTTCATTGGAAATAAGAATTAATATTCTGTGAGGTTCTATTGCATATTTTCTTGACCTTACATTTTGCTTTATAGTTTGTTTATATAATATCTATATTACGCATATGCGAAAAGTACTTAAAATGACTTAATTACAATAAGTATTTAGATTTACAAATATGAAAACTGTTACTAGATGACCTTTATTCAACTTGAAACAAATTTGTTTAACATTTCTCTTTCTCTAGCAAGTGCAACGTCTTTCTTCCTAAACTGTCCTTAAAAACTTCTTATTCTCTGAAACGCATTCTGGCTGAAATGGGATTTAAGGATATGTTTACAGCTAAAGCTAACTTGTCTGGGATTTCTGAGGAAAATCTGTTAGTTTCTGAGGTAAGAACATTACATATACTGAGCGTAACAGATATGTTATGATGTTGCTGATCATTGATGCTTTTATTTAATCAAAACCACCGCATGAATGTAATCACCATGTGTTTTAGCTCGATATTGACATAACAGATAAGAAATTTAAAGATTACACTCACTACTCTCTGTTTCTTAAGGCTATGCATGAAGCCACTCTGGACGTTGATGAAGCTGGAGCCGAAGCAACAGCGGTGACTGGAATATTGATCGGGCTTGGTTCTGCGCCAATAACTGATACAGTGAAATTTAATAAGCCATTTATGATGTTTATAGTTGACCAAAAAACGAAGAATGTCCTCTTTATGGGGAAAATTGTAAATCCATCTATTTCTGAGGTCACACGGCAATAAACGTATCTCTGCAGCTAGTTTTCTAGTCTAGCATACAGGGGTAAAGTGCTAGAAGAGGGAATATTCAATTTAATTCATTTAGACAAATAAAAATTCTGGAAATAAATGTCTCATTTTTAAGCTTTATCAGTTAGTAAGTAATGAGCGAGCCGGCGGTGACAATGGGAAGGAACTCTCTGAGACAACATGAGAAAGAAACCAGATTCAAAAGAAAACACATCCTCATTTGAGTCATATCGGATAGCAAGATTATAAAGAAATTACCTCAGAAACTTTGTGGTTTTTCAGTTCTAAAACCATTCACTTAATTGCAGTTACAGAAAAAGATGTCGCAGAAAAATTAATTGTACCAATGCACTGAATCACATAAATACTGTACACACAAGTAGGACGTCAGGTTGAGGCAAATCTGGAGGGCAGAAGGGGTTGGTGCCTCTGGTATCTCAGGAGTGCCATGTGCAGCGTGTGTGAGAGAGAGAGAGAGAGAGAGAGAGAGAGAGAGAGAGGCTAGGCATCTTTTTTTTAAAGCTCAATTGGAAATATAAAAAAACAGGTTAGACTAGCATCCAGCGTCAAATTCTACCCGTTAGTAATTAGTGCTTACTTTAATCATACTTCACTTCTGATTATACATCATATTTAAACATATTACTTATTTTAAAGTATAACCAGATGTAAAATATGAACATATTAAAACAATTGAGGTACAGCCAACCTGACCCTGAATGCATATGTTGCAAGCGGTTAGGTGTTTCCAAACTGTCAGTAGTGTATGCTTGTGTGTGTGTGTGTGTGTGTGTGTGTGTGTGTGTGTGTCTTTAGACCTAGGATAGGCTCCAGGTACTGTGTTATCCTACACAGGATAGCCTGTGTGCTTAAGTTTATTTTAAAATTACAGTACAACCTGTGTTTCAGTATTTGCTAATGCAGTGTATTAAAGTTGCAAAAGTAACTTGAGTGGTGCAATTCAGAGTAAACTCCAGGTTCAATATTTGATTTGAATTTAACATTCAGGTAATCGATATGCGTCATATCTAATGGCCAAAGTCTGTTTGAAAGCAGTTAATAATGTAGGATTAATAAAATGACAGGGTAAAGGGTGGTGTCTATGCATATTTAGTGTTGTACATTTTGGCCACATTTTGACAACGCCTCAAGACTTTGCAGAAGGTGGATACAGTTGGGTGAGTTTTTATTATTATTTTTTTTCCACATAAGGTTTTTGCAGTATGAATATGAGAGGATGAGACTTCATTAAAATTCAAATGGAAAAAAAATATACAGTGGCTTGCAAAATATAAATGTAAATACAAAGTCTATTAGGCATTTAATCGTCCGTGTCAAAACCTGTGATTCTCAACCTTGGTCCAGGAGAACTCTGTCAGAAAAGGCTGTACATTTGTGTATTTGTTAAATAAAATGTGCTATAAGCTGGTAAAAACACTAAATGTGCAGGGCAGGGGGGTCTCCAGGGTGAGGGTTAAGAAGCTACTTGTCTAAACTGACCTGATTCTGCCATATTAAAAAAGTAATACAAATCATCAAATTTTTTATGCCACTTTCTTCTCCTTATGCTCCACATTGGCCAAAAATAAAAACATTTGCCTTATCTTGTCTGTAATATGATGTTGCATGTTATGTGATTTTGAATTTTGATTTGGATCCATAAGATACACAATGGAAAAGACATTTATTGGCATTTTGAGAAATCATAAAATTGGCTGTTAAAATATTGAAGGTGGAACAGTTGCATAGTGGTTAGCACTGTCTCCTTGCACATTCCGAGTTCGATTCCTGCAGGATAAAGTGATATAGCTGAAATATGGAGATTATAGAAACAATCATTGGAAAATAAAACTCAGCATTATTTGAAAATGAACAGCATAAATAAAGTTGTTAGTGCAAACTTGCAGTGTAAAATGTTCTGCCATACAAATTTCCCCAAAAGGTTAAAGCATGATCAATCACTCTATGCAAAAGATTAGAATGCTCGGGGTCACGTGATGCAGGCGAAGAGTAAGGACGTGCTGCAGTGAGCTCCTCTGACGAGCTATATTATTAATCCAAATCCTTATAAAATTTTCCAACTTGATAGATTATTGAGTAGATTAAGTAATCTTGAAGTTAATATCGTTTATGGCAGAATACAATTTCCGCCGAAAGGGAAGTAAATCTTGACCAACTGTCAACACTCTCGAGGCTAACAACCCCTACACGTTATCTAGCCGACGACGCGGAAGGTGAAATATCACTACAGATGGTGTGGAAAGAAATTAAAGCCAGCAAAGAGGAGATTAGTAAACAAATCGACAAAGTGACTAACGACATACAAAATAAGTTGGCTCACATTGAAACTTCTATATCAACATTATCCGAGCAGATGGTCGAGGTTGAAACCAGAGTAAGCGCGACAGAAGATGACCTAAGAGATACTCGTTCAACAATCAGTCGCTTGGAGAAAGACGTTTCTCACTTAAAAGACAAGGTCCAAGACCTGGAGAACAGGAGTAGAAGATCTAACATCCGTATCATTAACCTACCTGAAAAAGCTGAAGGAGGCGATATGGTCTTGTTTCTAGAGCGCATCATACCTGAAACCCTCGGGGCAGAAAACTTCCCTTCTCCTCCTATAATCGAGAGAGCGCACAGAACGGGGAACATTTTGCTGAACAGAGCGACACCGAGGGTAATTATGGTGAAACTCCTCAACTTCAGAGAGAGACAGAAAATCCTTCAACTCGCGAGAGAACGAAAAGAAATCTACTTCAACAATCAACGCATCCATTTCTTCCCAGACTTTAGCGCGGAGCTCCAAAATGCACATAAGGCCTACACGGAGGTTAAACAGGCTCTGAGAGATCTGAACATCAAATACTCATTCATGTATCCGTCCAAACTCCGGATTACACACAAGGGTAAAGTCAAGGTCTTCTCTACACCATCTGAGGTTAAAGATTTTATTGACTCTTTTGGTGGGGCATCTCCTCCTGAATGAAAACCTGGTTGCTTTAGATCTCTCGAATCTCATTAAAAAATGACACTTTATCTGTGACCTTAGCTATTCTTTAATACTGTGTTGTAACAAACCCACTATTATTATTTAAAATAATAACTGTCCGTTAGCAGAATCAGGGTAGGATAAGGACCACCAGAGATCAATATTTATGTAACCAAAAAGTGTATATACATTTATTTACAGTGTGACACCACTCACTCCCAGTATATTCCACTACAAGCACATGCACACACACATGCAGAGTAAATTTATTGATTAGAGACCGTGAGGTCACTCTAACAAAGTCCATACAATTTGGACATACTTTGCTCTGCTCTCGCTGTCCTCCGGACGCACGTCCCCTTTTATGGCGGATGCCGAAGAGCCCTTCCTTATGTGCTGCCTTGCTGGACGCAGAAGACGCAGAAGGAAGAGACGAACAGACAACATCAGAGAAGAAGAGCAGCAAAAAAAAAAAAAAAACTCAAAAAGGAATACAAATAAATAAAAGTGACAATGTGGAACACAAAAATGCCACGGCGGGCCTTGCACACACGAACATCTTTAGCAACCAACATACTCACATGTGCTTTGGACAAGAACATATCCCGCATTTGGGTTCAGAGAAGGCATTACTCATGTAGTTGCTGCTGTTAGCCTAGCCTAGCCTAGCCTCTCTTCCTCTTTTATAAAATTACCAGGAAAGCTCCCCACAGCGCCCCCCCTGGCCAGGAGCCCTTAACTAGGCAATCGCCTGTTACAAACCCTCCCCCTCGGAAAAAGACGTGACTTCGCCGAAAAAGCGTTTTAAATTCACCACGTGGACCGTGAATGGTCCGGCTTGATTTACCAACTCTACCCGGTAATTAACATTGTTAAGGACCTTCTTGATTAAAGCTGGTCCTCTCCATTTCGGGGCTAGTTTGGCCATGTGTGAGTCCTCCGCCCGAGACTGAGGAAAAGTGCGGACCCACACGTGTTCACCCTCATTAAACTTTACCACTTGCCATCTGGAATTATAATACTTCCCCTGGCACTCCTGGGCACGGCATAGGTTGCCCAGGACGACCTGGAACAGTGCTTACTGACGCTCCACTGTGGCATGAGCAGGATGGTCAGGGGAGATGTTTCAACGCAGCATTCTCTCCAATGGTCCCTTTTATTTTGTGTCCCAGTGCTATCTCTGCTGGGGTGAACCAAGTGCTTTCCTGCCAGGCCGTATTGATGGCAAACCGGAACTCAGGAAGCGCTTTGTCCCACTGCTTGTGGTTTTCTTTGACAAACGCAGTGATCATGAACTTCAATGTCCGATTAGTTCGTTCTGTGATGTTGGTCTGTGGATGGTAGGCCGTGGTGAGCTTTTGGGTCACACCCCAGTGTCGGCAGATGGTGTTCAGTAGCTGGGAAGTGAACTGCGGACCCGTCGGAAACCAGGTAGGCTGGTGTACCCCACCGTGTGAAAATCTCCCTAGTTAAGATGTTGGCGATGTTGTGAGCTTTGGCTGTTCTCAGAGGAAACATCTCGACCCACTTGCTGCAGTAATCCACAACCACCAATAGATGTTCGTTGAGCCGGGATGAACGTGGAAAAGGACCCATGACCTGCCAGCTTACTTATACGGGGTTTGTATCTCTGACAGGGAACACAGTTCTTACAATATTCCCAGACATCTCGGCGTATCTCTGGCCAGTAAGCGACCTCCAGCAGCCTCCTCAGGGTCTTCATCTGCCCTAGATGACCGCTGAAAGGGTTGTCGTGAGCATACTGCATATATTGGATTTGCAGAGGTGTCGGGATGACCAGCTGGTGGAGACCACATCCATCTTGTTTGGGGATCTGCCGATAGAGGAATTGGTTTATTATACAATAATGTATTTTTTTAACGTCAGGAGCTAACCTTGCTTCTTCCCACAGTGTGCGGAGTGCCTCATCTGCCTTCTGGGCCTTCTCCAGCTCCTCCCAGTCGCAGGGCAGACCCCACTGCAGATCGTTGCCTCGGTGCACTGCCAGATGGGCGTTTGTAGCCTCTTCCTCCCAGCGCCCTGACAGGGAATCAGGAACGACGTTGCACTGCCCCTTACGGTACTGAACTATGAACTCAAATGCCTGCAGCCTGAGTACCCATCGAGTTAGGCGTGAGGAGGGGTTCGGCTGATTAAAAACTCAGGTCAAAGAAGCATGGTCTGTGATGATGGTAAATGCCTTACCCTCTAGATATTGGCGCCACTTCTCCACTGCCCACACCACTGCTAGACACTCCTTCTCAGACACTGAGTATTTGCTTTCAGCCTCATGCAGCAGCCGGGAGGCGTAGGCGATCACGTGTTCCCTTTCCTCATGATCCTGGGTGAGTGCTGCCCCCAGGCCGATGTTGCTGGCATCCGTTTGCATCTTGAAGGAGCGGCTGAAGTCTGGAGCTGTTAAAACCGGTGTGTTTTGCAGAGCCACTCTCAGATCTTCAAAGGCTGACTGGCATTCGGGGGCCCACACCCACTTGGCTCCTTTCTTCTTCAGAGCGTGTAAAGGAGCAGCATGCTCTGAGAAGTGGGGAATGAACTGATGGTACCAACCAGCCAGACCTAGGAAGCGCTGTAGCTCCTTCAGGTTGCAGGGAACGGGGTAAGTTTGTATCGCCGCTACCTTGGCTTCTTCAGTTTTAATGCCTTCAGCCGATATAATGTGTCCCAGAAAGGAGAGGGATGTCTGACAGGGGTTGCATTTTTTCAGGTTGAGTGTGAGACCAGCAGCTTCAAGGAGTGTAAATATTTGTCGGAGGTGGTTAAGGTGAGAAGTGGTGTCCTTTGAGTAAACAACGATGTCATCAATGTAAACAAAGCAATACTTTTCTATGGCTTCTGCCAAAACCGAAGTCATAAGTCTCTGAAAAGTGGCTCCTGCATTTTTCAGGCCAAAGGGAAGACGGAGGAACTCGTATTGATTGTTCTTTGTGACAAACGCTGTTTTCGGAATGCTGTCTGGATGCATTTCCACCTGCCAATACCCACTTCGTAGGTCTAATGAGCTAAATACAGTAGCCCCATAGAGCGCCTCCAAGATTTCATGGACCTGGGGCATGGGGAAACCATCCAGCAGTGTTTTGCTGTTGAGGGCCCTAAAGTCTACACAAAAATGTGTTCCACCGTCTCTTTTGCCCACCAGCATGACCGGAGCAGCCCATGGTAAGGTGGATTGTCTAATGATTCCTGCTTCCAGCATCTTGGAGACCTCTTCTTCCACAATTTGCTGCTTGTGAACAGGGACAGGGTAAGCCTTTCTCCTGGTTGGTCTTTCATCAGTGGTGTAGATAGGGTGGGTTATTGCCTTAGTGTGGCCAATTTGATCAGTACACACCGTCGTCCACTCTAACAACAGCTCCTGCAACTGATACTTGTGTGCTTCTGACAGAAAAGCATTGCTGACCAAGCTGGAGATGGCGGATTTAGAGGCATCAGACACTGAGGGTAATAGATTGACCACATACAGGGAGACTTGCTTCACAGGTGGTTTGAAAGTAGGAGGGTGTGAGCAGCTGTTGGGAGAGGGAGGATAAGGAGTGGCAGTAGCGACCAGTTGCGCACTCATCATGGCTTTCAACTGTGAGTCTCGCCTCTTCATGCACTCCACCATGGAGCGGCCTACATTGTTCAATTCCTCCTAACACTGCCTTTTCACTGTCTGACACAGTTGTTGCATCTCCTCTTGAGCATTCTCCAGTTTACATTGGTAGGTTAATACCTCGGTGTTGTGGGTGCATTGCAGCTCACCCACCTGATCCGACAGCTCATCCATTCGCCGGGTCAGATTGTCTTCCAGCGCCTTCAGAGCTGTTTCTATCTGGCCAAGGCGGGCTGCTAGCACCATGGAAATGAGGCTCGGGTCGTCTTCAGCATCGACAGAAGGAGGAGGTGGAGGCAGCGGTTCATCAGTGAGTGGTTGCTCTACCCCACCGTCACCTTGTGGGCCCTCGTCTTGGATGGGCTTACGTCTGGTAATGAAAGGGCCCACCGTGAAGTCATGAGTCAGCAACCCTTCCCCAGCTCGTGCATCGGACTCAGCCATAACTCACCCCACTATAATTTAAATACACAAGTCGATTAAGCAAATGTCTGAGTGAATGTGTTTCCTTTGTGTGAAAGTGAACAGTGAAGCTGTGAGTGAGATGGCTAGGTAGCTAACAGCTAGCAACCAGGCACCAATGTAAAATACGCACAAGGTATAACAACAATATTGACACTTTGATGGCCCCACGTTGGGCGCCACTGTAACAAACCTGCTACTATTATTTAAAATAATAACTGGCCCTTAGCAGAATCAGGGTAGGATAAGGACCACCAGAGATCAATATTTATGTAACCAAAAAGTGTATATACATTTATTTACAGTGTGACACCACTCACTCCCAGTATATTCCACTACAAGCACACGCACACATACACATGCAGAGTTCATTTATTGATTAGAGACCGTGAGCTCACTCTAACAAAGTCCATACAAAAAGCAATACCGTCCCGAGACGCGCTTTGCTCTACTCCTGCTGTCCCCTTTTATCGCGATGCAGCGGATGCCGAAGATCCCCTCCTTATGTGCTGTCTCGCTGAGGGCAGAAGACGCAAAAGGAAGAGGCGAACAGACAACACGAGAGAAGAAGAGCAGCAAAAAAAACCCTAATACACGTAAATAAAAGTGACAATGTGTAACACATAAATGCCACGGCGGGCCTTGCACACACGAACATCTTTAGCAACCAACATACTCACATGCGCTTTGGACAAGAACATATCCCTCATTTGGGTTCAGAGAAGGCATTACTTATGTAGTTGCTGCTGTTAGCCTAGCCTAGCCTAGCCTCACTCACTTTTGATGGCAAAGTTTTTGAGATGTTTTATAGATTGATATATTGCTCGTTAGCGATATCTACAACTTCGGTAGCATAGGTTTTTTTTCTCTTTTTTTTCCTTTTTTTCCTTTTGTTTTATTATCCCTTCTTTTATTTTTATTTGTCCTTTTTTTCTTTCTTTTTTCCCTCTCGATTTTTATTCACCTATTTATTTATTTATTTTATTTTTCTCTCTCTCTCTCTCTCTCTCTCTCTCTCCTCCTCCTCCTCCTCCTCTCTTTTGCTCTCCCTCTTGTATTGGTAGATTTCAAGTCTTATATATCACCATTGTGCAGCAAAATGTCTCTTTTACACTGTGTAAAGATAGTGGTAAAATCATTGTGTGTGCGGTGGGGATCCTCTCTCTCATGTCTCAGAGCCCAAATTAAATGACTAACTCTTTAAATTGTGTATCATGGAACATCAGGGGTATAAATAATCCAATCATAAGGGGGAAAATATTATCAAACTTAAAAAGGATGAACACTGATATAGCATTTCACTGATCAAGAACATAAAAGACTCAGGAGGGAGTGGGTGGGTCAGGTACTCATCATTCTCATCCAACGGGAGGGGCGTAGCGTTATTATTACAGAAAGAAAAATACAATTTAACCTAATTAACAAATATTCTGACCACTCGGGAAGATATATAATTGTTGAATGTGAAATAAATGGGGAACATATAACTTTAGTAAATCTTTATGGACCAAATCATGATGACCCTACCTTTTACAGCAAATTGATATTATGGTTAGCAACTATTAAGGGCAACTATATTTTTGGAGGCGACTTCAATTTAGTTCTAGATTCTACAAAAGACAGATCCTCAAAAAAAATTTCCAAGTTAAAAGCATCTACCATCTTGACTCAAGGAATGGCTGATTTAGGGCAGCCCGACATATGGCGTACCCTCCACCCAGATCAAATTGATTACTCATTCTACTAAATTGTACATTAAGCTTACTCAAGAATAGATTTTTTCTTAGTGTCACAGTCAATAGAACATCAAATGAAGGATTGTACTGTACTTACCTCTCTGCTTCCATCTCTGATCATAATCCTGCTAAGCTTATATGGGAACCAACAACGATTTTACCTCAATCCAAAAACTGGAGATTTAGACCTTACATGCTTAAGGATCCAAATTTTATTCAGCTTATGACCACCCAAATAATTTTTTTTTAGAAACAAATGCTAATTCAGCCTCTCACTCCATTATATAGGAAGCACTTAAAGCATTTATGAGAGGACACATCCTGTTATATGGGGCGTATAAAATGAAAGAAAAGGGAGCAAGACTAACGGAATTAGAAAAAGAGATAAGAACATTGGAACTAGAACATTCAATGTCTAATAATGAAAAAATATTAACACAACTCACTCAAAAACGGGTCCTATATAACAACTTGTGCACTCAACAGATTGAAGCTAATATGGCCAGAACAAAATACCACTATTATGAATTTGGAGACAAAACTAGCAGATTACTGTCATGGCAAATTAAGTACGAAGAATCTGACCGATATATACATTCAATTCAATTAAATGATGGAAATTATATTAAAGACCCGAGAGAGATTAATACTTCAATACTTCAGTAATTCAAGAATTACTATGAGGAATTATATAAGACAGATCATAATTGTGGAAATATTGAGGCAAACATTTTTCTAAACAAATTACAATTACCTAAGATCGATGATGAGGACAATGAATTATTAAATTCTGACATTACTGAGAAAGAGGTACTTAAAGCCATTAATGAACTGGAAAATAACAAGGCCCCTGGTCCAGACGGCTTTCCAGTGGAGTACTAAAAGGCTTTCTTAAAGCTACTGTTAACTCCTTTAACAAACATGATTAAAGAATCACTTGAGAGAGGTTCACCTTCTCAATCTCTGGAATTGGCAACAATAACACTACTCCCTAAACCAGGAAAAGATGAACACAAATTAGGATCATACAGGCCGTTAAGTCTCCTCAATGCTGACTATAAAATTTTGACCAAATTACTTGCCTCAAGACTGGAAACTGTCATACGCAAAGTAATACACTCAGATCAGACAGGATTTGTTAAGAACAGACTAGGCACGGATAACGTCAGAAGACTGTTGCATATAATTAATATTTCTCAAAAGAAGAAATTGTCAATGTTTATATTGTCTATGAATGCCGAAAAAGCCTTTGACAGAATTAAACCTTTTTGAGACACTAGATAATATGGGTTTTGGGCTTAGGTTTACTGGATACGTAAAAGTCATATTTAACTCCCCTAAAGCACAGTTCCTTACTAATAATATTATGTCGAATATCTTTGCTCTGTCTTATAACAGTCACCGCCTGCTATAAGGTTTATTTGGCAAAACATTTAGGTGACATTTTTCTCCGGACCACTAGGTGGCAGTAGTAACTATAGATGTTTAAAAAAAAAAAAATTAAAAAAAAGAGTAACGTGAGGGGGAGATTCAGTTTGGCTCCACATGGCTCTGGCTACTACAAACAATCCTGGTTGGGAAACTTTTGTTTGCTACTCAATCGTAAGTGATGTTTTCTTTTTGTGTGTGTGTGTGTGTGTGTGTGTGTGTGTGTGTGTGTGTGTGTGCGCGCGCGCTATCTTGATTATTGTTTAGCAAGTGTTGTTATTCCTTTTTCTATTTATGGTTCTCTTTTCTAGAGGATTTCAATGTGAGGCCTCTTCTTAGACCTAAGGGCCTACATGTTTGAGTTTTGAGTGCATCCTTGCAGCTGCTCGAAATTGTGCAAAAACAAGTTTACTACTGTAAAGAGACTACACTAAGGATATCAATTCGTCAGTTAAGACATTTCTACTCATTCCTATACTTCTATATTGGACTGGACTGTTTGATCTACAATTGGGGAGTTACCATGCTCATTCCATTCATTCCATTGTTTGATGTTAATGTGTATTGTAACCTGGTTTGTGAATAATTATATATGTGTTTGAGCAAAGAACTTGCAACTGTCTTGAGTTTTATGTAAACATTGTCACCAAAAACCAATTGAAACATTGCAAGAAATGATTCCCCCTTTACTGCAGTAATATTCCCAGTCAGAAATTGGCTGGGTAGGTTACAGATTGGTGGCCCGTACGGGGATTTGCAAAACGTGTTTAAGGTTTTGGTTTTTATGTTTGTCTATTGTTTTGTTGTGTTCCAGTCATGTCTGTTATTTCACATGGTGTGGAGGATGAGTACGAACCCAATCCGGATTTCACTGCTGGGCCTTTTGCTACCAGGAGAGATCCACAGCCTGTGCAAGAACTCATTCATACTTTTAGTGACTTGTATATCAATTCAGATGAAGATAATGACTCCAACCCCCTTGTTGATGAGCTGCTTCCACCTCCCCCTCCACCAGAGAATGTGATTTGGAAAAATACCCCTTCAACACAGTTGTTGGATTCATTGATCAGCCGCATCACTGTATTGGAAGGTGACATTCAAACTGCCAACCAAAAAGTGAGTCAATGTTGTTTACATTCTGAACTTGTGGAACAATGTCGGTTATTAGAAGAAAAACTAACCTACAAGATTGAAAGGGAATGTGAGAGAGTTAAAAAGGGTCTTGAGTTGAGTATATGTGATTTGGGAAAATCAGTAGTGGATTGTTTGAAGAGGAGAGATGCACAGATCAACCATAAGCTTAAGTCATATGCTCAAGTTGTATCTACTCCAGTTTCTCTTCCTCTGGTCACCCCTGCCTTGTCAAGAAGCTCCAGTAGACCACGTACTCAGCAACCTCAAAGTACTCCCAACCTCTCTGAGACTGCAATGAATGCTCCATATCGTCCTCCAATAAGGCTTGAATTCCCACAGTTTGGTTCAGATGAAGACAATGACCCTATTCTTTTTGTTGAACGTTGTGAGGAATACTTTGCATTAAGACCACTCACTGACTCAGAAATACTAGCTTCTCTTTCATCAGTGTTACAGGGAACTGCTAAAGACTGGTGGTTAGCAGAAAGGAGACCTATTTTCACATGGAATCAGCCAGACCAATGCTGAAAAACAGAAATGCAGAAATCAAATGGACAAAGATACTCTCCCCAAGGCCGGATCATCATACACACGTGTTCTACAGACAAATTCTAATCCCAATCTTAGCAATTTGAAGATTCTCACCCTGCCAGTGTTAATTCGTGGGAGCTATTTTCAAGCCATGATTGATACTGGTAGTTCCCTGACTTTATTGCAGGAATCTTGTTGGCGACACTTGAAGCAACAAGAACAACTAAGTTCCAGTCATGGTCAGACCTTCAAGCAAGCCAACGGACAAGTGATATCTGCTTTGGGAGTATGGAACTGTGAATGTGAAGTGAAAGGAAGAAGGTATGATATGGCTTTGTATGTTATGGATGACAAAGATCTCAGCATCCCCATCATCCTTGGCATGGACTTTTTGATGAAGACAGGGATCAGGTTGGATTTTGGCAGAGCTCAGTATACCCTGCCTGCCTCAAACATCTGCCAGGAGGCAACATTCCCCATCACACCTGTTGAGTCCCCTACCGCATTGCTGTCTTTCTATCTTGCTGTACCCCTACCAGAAGAGTCACCGGAAATACAGACCTTGATACATCAGCTGGTTACTTGTGCAGACACATCCCCAGAATACCAGTCTCGACTCGAACACCTGATGCAGGAGTGGCCCAGTGTGTACCAATGACATAGGACACTCTGATGTAGTCAAGCACTGCATCATCACCACCAATGAAGTGCCCATCAGGAAAAAAACATATAGGGTGTCAACTGAGAAACAACAGTTAATCAAGGTAATTCTGGAAAAGAATATCATTAGCCCCTCTCTTTCTCCCTGGGCAGCCCTGGTGGTACTGGTACCGAAAAAGGGAGGTAGTCAGCGATTTTGTGTAGATTTTGGAGGACTCAACTCAAAGACCTACTTGGATGGTTACCCCATGCCTCAAATACAGGATATTTTTCAGTCCCTACATGGAGCAGCGATCTTCAGTACCCTTGACCTCAAAAGTGGATATTGGCAAGTGGACATGGAGCCAGGGAGTATTCCTAAAACTGCTTTCACTACCTCATCTGGGTTATATGAATTTTTACGTCTACCCTTTGGCCTTAAAAACTCTGCAGACACATTCCAGCGATTGATGGAGTTGGTGCTGAAAGATGTAAAGGGTAAGAGTTGTTTTGTATACATAGATGATGTGGTTGTTTACTCCAAGACTGAGGAAGAACATCTAGTCCACCTGAGAAAAGTCTTCCAATGTCTGAACAGAGCAGGTCTTACTCTGAATCTTCAGAGGTGCAACCTGATGAAGAAATCTCTGAAGTTTTTAGGACATGTAGTTTCAGCAGGAGGAATCAAGACTGACCCTGAGAAAGTGGAAGCTGTCTTTAACTTTCCTGTCCCTAAATCTTTGAAAGAAGTACAACATTTTTTAGGACTAGCAGGGTGGTACCATCGATTCATTCCACAATTTTCAGAGAAAGCTGCCCCATTACATGTCTTGAAAAGAAAAGGAGCTACTTTGATTTGGACTGAAGAATGTCAAAATTATTTTGAATTAATTAAGCATGAACTGATTGGTGCTCCAGTTTTAATAGCTCCAGACTTGTCAAAATCTTTTAGAGTCCAAACTGATGCTAGCGATATTGGCTTGGGAGCTGTATTAACCCAAGATATAGACAATGTTGAACATGTGGTTTCCTATGCATCACGGCTGCTGCAAGGAGCTGAAAAGTCATACTCTGTATCAGAGAAGGAGTGTTATGCGGTGATATGGGCAGTGAAGAAGTGGAGGCCATACTTGGAATGACGACCCTTTGAGGTGATCACGGCTCATGCAGCACTCGTTTGGGTTTTTAACCACCCAAAACCCTCTTCACATCTGATCCGATGGTCCATTCGCCTGCAAGAGTTTGAGGTCAAGTATCGTAAGGGTCAATGCAACATTGTGCCTGATACCCTCTCTCGCAGCTTCCCTGATACCTCACCACTCACTATGCTGTCACCAGTAAAATCACCTTTTTCATCCCTTTCCATTGAATGGTCCGACATTGGAAAAGCCCAACAGGAAGATCCAGAAATCCAAGAACTCATCACTAAAGCCAAAGCCTCCAGTGACCCAGATACCACTCGCATACATTACTTAGTGAAGAATGGATTTCTGTTCCGCAGCATGCCACAAGGATCAAAAGGACCAAAACTTCAGTTAGTCATTCCCACACAGTTGAGACAAGATTTCCACAATTACGCACACAACAATCCTTTAAGCGGACATCTTGGAAAACTCAAAACCTTGTTACGGATATTTGTTACTGGCCTACCTTACGCTCAGACTTATGGAAACATTGTAAGGAGTGCCAGGTATGTCAGCAGCATAAACCATCCATTTCCAAACTTGCTGGCCATATGCAGTCTACACCAGTAGTGGAACCTGGACAAATGCTAGGAGTTGACCTCATGGGACCATTCCCAAAAAGTCCAAAACAGAATGAACACTTATTAGTGATTGTGGATTACTGTTCTAAGTGGGTGGAATTGTTGCAAAAGCTCCACAGATAGCACGCATCTTGGTAGAAGAAATCTTCACCAGATGGGGTACCCCGATGTACCTGGTATCTGACAGAGGATCACAATTTACCTCTCAACTACTCGCACTAGTCTGCAAACAATGGAGTGTCATCCAGAAATTAGCTACCACAGCACACCCTCAAACAAACCTCACAGAACGAGTCAACCGCACTCTCAAAACTATGATTGCCTTATATGTCCGAGACCATCACCGCCATTGGGACAGATGGGTAGCAGAATTCCACTTTGCCATTAATACAGACTGGCAGGAGAGTACCAGATTCACTCCAGCATGACTTCAGCTGGGGAGAAAAATGAAGGGTCCGTTGGAGAGAGGGATTGCAAAAAACCCTGACCCCGACAGCCCAGCGTATCCTGTCTTGAAGAGATATGAAGAGCTGATTGAGACTGTGAAGAGGAATGTGGAACGAGCCCAAGAAAAACGTCACTACTACTACTTAAGAGACAACCAGCTCTCTTTCAGGTTAGAGATTTGGTCTGGGTTCGTACTCACCCTCTGTCTAGGGCCAACGAAGGGTTTATGGCTAAACTTGCTGCAAAATGGAAAGGTCCCGCCAAAATAAATTCGCTGATGACATCACGGTATTAGGCCTGATCACTGACAATGATGAGTCCTCATACAGAAGGGAGGTGGAACATATGGCAACTTGGTGTGACGCCCTCAACATCAAGAAAACCAGGGAAATGATTGTGGATTTTTGTAAGGGCACAAAGACCATCCACTTACCACTTACTATCGGAAATGGGACGGTCGAGAGGGTTACCAGCTTTAAATTTCTTGGCATAACTGTGACAGAGGACCTAACGTGGGGCAATAACATCAACTCTGCCATAGGGAAGGCCCAGCAGCGTTTCTTCTACCTCAGGAAACTGAGAAGAACTAATCTTTCTCAGCAGCTTATGGTGAACTTTTATCGTTGTGCTATAGAGAGTGTGCTGACATATGGACTCTTGGTGTGGTTTTCCAGCTGCACTAGGGTGGAACAACAGGCACTACAGCGGGTGGTGAAAGCAGCAGGGGAAAATCATCGGGACTAGTCTTCCGGAGATAAGTACTATCTACACTACACGCTGCCTTCGTCGAGTGCACAACATCCTGCGGGATCAGCATCACCCTGCACATCACCTGTTTCAGCTACTGCCCTCAGGTAGAAGGTACAGGTCCTTACGGGCCAGAACCACCAGACTGTCCCACAGCCTCTTTCCTACTGCTGTGAGGCTGCTGAATGAATGACTAGATACCTCCCTCTCGGACCTTGCGCCCATTTATTTATTTATCTATTTGTTTATTTATTCTTTAGTACACATCATTACAATAACTGTGAACTGGACTTTGCATTGATGCAGCACACACTTGCATATTATTATGCATCATTACAATAACTGTGAACTGGACTTTGCATTGATGCAGGACACATAATACATACATACACATAAGATCGTGGTTTGACCCGCCCCCCCCCTCTCCTTCTATAGTCTATATCCTTTATATCCTACCTCACATAGCCGTTATGGTTATTGCTTTGCTGCACTATGGTTGCATTTTATTACTTGCCGGGAGATGTTGCCAAATGATATCTCGTTGTTATCCATACTTGTTGTTTTTAACAATGACAATAAAATTGAATTGAATTAGTCAAATGTCTTGGTTCGGTAAACTACTGTTTTTGTTGATGATCCTAATCATGTAGATTCTTTTCATGTGCAAAACGTAACGTTTTTATGGCACTGTTTAGACTCTTCTAAGTTGAGAGGATGGATATACAGGGTGGGCCATTTATATGGATACACCTTAATAAAATGGGAATGGTTGGTGATATTAATGTCCTGTTTGTGGCACATTAGTATATGTGAGGGGGCAAACTTTTCAAGATGGGTGGTGACCATGGTGGCCATTTGGAAGTCGGCCATCTGAAGAGGGTCATGTGACACATCAAACTAATTGGGAATTTCACAAGAAAAACAAGGGTGTGCTTGGTTCTAACATAACTTTATTCTTTCATGAGTTATTTACAAGTTTCTGACCACTTATAAAATGTGTTCAATGTGCTGCCCATTGTGATGGATTGTCAATGCAACCCTCTTCTCCCACTCTTCACACACTGATAGTAACACCGCAGGAGAAATGCCAGCACAGGCTTCCAGTATCCGTAGTTTCTGGTGCTGCACATCTCGTATCTTCACACCATAGACAATTGCCTTCAGGTGACCCCAAAGATAAAAGTCTAAGGGGGTCAGATCGGGAGACCTTGGGGGCCATTCAACTGGCCCACGACGACCAATCCACTTTTCAGGAAACTGTTCATCTAGGAATGCTCGGACCTGACACCCATAATGTGGTGGTGCACCATCTTGCTGGAAAAACTCAGGGAACATGCCAGCTTCAGTGCATAAAGAGGGAAATGCATCATCATGTAGCAATTTCAAATATCCAGTGGCCTTGAGGTTTCCATTGATGAAGAATGGCCCCACTATCTTTGTACCCCATATACCACACCATACCATCCCTTTTTTGTTCCAACAGTCTTTGAGGGATCTATCCAATGTGGGTTAGTGTCAGACCAGTTGACAGTTGATTGATGTTTTTTTTTGTTGTTGTGGTATCTTGATTATTGTTTAGCAAGTGTTATTCCTTTTTCTATTTATGGTTCTCTTTTCTAGAGGATTTCAATGTGAGGCCTCTTTTTAGACCTAAGGGCCTACATGTTTGAGTTTTGAGTGCATCCTCGCAGCTGCTCTAAATTGTGCAAAAACAAGTTTACTACTGTAAAGAGACTACACTAAGGATACCAATTCATCGTCAGTTAAGACATTCCTACTCATTCCTATACTTCTATATTGGACTGGACTGTTTGATTTACAATTGGGGAGTTACCATGCTCATTCCATTACTCATCTTCTGGACATTCAATTTCTGTTTCCATTAACCTGCTTATCTTTTGTTTGATGTTAATGTGTATTGTAACCTGGTTTGTGAATACATATGTGTTTGAGCAAAGAACTTGCAACTGTCTTGAGTTTTATTCTCACCAAAAACCAACTGAAACATTGCAAGAAATGATTCCTTCTTTACTTCAGTAATATTCCCAGTCAGAAATTGGCTGGGTAGGTTACAGTCTAGAGGATGTAGACAAGGTTGTCCTGTTTCTGAACTTCCCAACTTTAGACATTATTACCTAGCTTCACAACTTCGGTCTATATGGATTTGGTTACACCCTGATATGGTAAATGTTAGATGGTTATCAATAGAACAATGGGAGATGAGTCCTATCTCATTAAAGAGTATTTCGTTTTTTGAATAAAAAAAAAGACTATCCACATTCACTAGGAACACATTAATACTTAATACTTATGCTACTTGGGTGGAATCACATAAAATATGTGGCCTTGATAACGTCCCACATAGAAATTTACCAATGTTAGAAAACCCTGTTGTGCCCCCAGGGATTATTGATTGAACACTCAAAGCATGGGTACATAAAGGTGTAAAGACATTGGAAAAACTATACATCAATGATTCCTTAATAAGTTTTTAATTATAATCCAAGCAATATGGTATACCGAGACATATTTTCTTAAAATACTTACAAGTTAGATATTGTA
The DNA here is from genome assembly GCA_011419295.1 of Clarias macrocephalus. NCBI lineage: Eukaryota > Metazoa > Chordata > Actinopteri > Siluriformes > Clariidae > Clarias > Clarias macrocephalus. The sequence goes on from JAAGKR010001071.1 coordinate 143,833, forward strand.
TTAAAGAAATTACTCCTAAAACATTCCCCAAAATCCCATTTGAAAATATTATGTTTAATGAGAAAGTGACCTCTCCAAGTGGTATAGCATCAATAGGATATAATATTTTATCAACTAATTTTAATTCATTTGATAACAGCATTTTGAAGCAGAGATGGGAGGGGGATCTCGGCTGCACATACAGTTTGGTTGAGTGGGAGTCTCTTTTGGAGAGGGTACAGACTACTTTAATATCTACTAAACTTCGACAAATTCAATTTAACATTTTTCACCGGACATATCATACTCCCCAAAGACTTCATATGTTAAATGTTAACATATACACCTTTGACATTTTGAAGATATCATATGAAGGAAATCTATTGCATATGCTTTGGAATT
>JAAGKR010001072.1:0-115000 GCA_011419295.1 Clarias macrocephalus
ACGGGGGTGTGTGTGTACGTACGGGGGTGTGTGTGTACGTACGGGGGTGTGTGTGTACGGGGGTGTTTGTGTGTGTGTGTACACGGGGTACGGGGGTGTTTGTGTACGGGGGTGTTTGTGTACGGGGGTGTTTGTGTACGGGGGTGTTTGTGTACGGGGGTGTTTGTGTACGGGGGTGTTTGTGTACGGGGGTGTTTGTGTACGGGGGTGTTTGTGTGTGTGTGTGTGTACGGGGGTGTGTGTGTGTGTACGGGGGTGTTTGTGTGTGTGTGTACGGGGGGGGTGTGTGTGTATATACATTTGTACGTGTATATAGGTGTGTATACATTTGTACGTGTATACAGGTGTGTATACATTTGTACGTGTATACAGGTGTGTATACATTTGTACGTGTATACAGGTGTGTATACATTTGTACGTGTATACAGGTGTGTACGGGTGTATGTGTGTGTGTGTTATTTGGAGTACGCATGTACAGTACTGTGCAAAAGTCTTGATCATCTGCACCAGTTTCTCACTTGGTTCATGCCTTAAGTTAGATGTTTTTTATGCCTGAAATATTCATAGGGTGCTCTTAACAAACAATAACATTCCTCTGAAACTGGTCAGGTTCAAGAACTGGACTGAAAATGAGATCCAAAAACTTGCCAAAAATGAGAGCAAAAAGAGTCCTTCAGGAAGCCTGGAGTATTACTCCTCAAGATTACATTGAAAATACAAAAAAGTCTGGCTCTTTGGAAGCAAAATATCAAGAAATGAGGTGCGGATCAAGACTTCTGCACAGTACTGTATGTAATTTCATTTTGTGAGTAAAGTGGAATGTATTTAGAATGATTGATTCAGAAGCAATTCCTAAAGTCAAGTATTTAGATAACACTGGACGAAGAAATGAAGAGATTTAGTTGAAATTGGATAATGATCAAAATGAGTGAGTCTTCATTTGAGTCCTCTGCAATGTTTAAAGTTTTCCTTACTCCTGTCAGTCTTGATCCAACTGATCGGTTCATTATTAAGATGGTCTGGGCTTGGTATAATGAGTGTAAGGAGGACATCAAATTGTGCACCCCTTGCACTATGAAAATCTGACATTGATATCGCAAATTATTACACATTGTGATACACCTTTGAGTCTAATGTCAGTGTCTTTATAACAATGTTATTGCATACCAGAGCCCATACTTTATTGGCACAGAAATTCAGAACTGACATTGTCCAATCATTTAATATTTCATTCCCCATTATTACCTTCATATTTGATGTAAATGTTGAATACTAAAAAAGTGATACATACTTTTACAAAATAGATATATCATAAAAAGACATGATATATTTCTGCTCTCAGTGAGCCTATTATAAAGGTAATATTTCACTTGTCAAAGTAGAATCTTATTGCATATATTTACAGATACAATTATAAAAGAATGAATGTCAGCATAATTGTCTGCTGTATTATGTGCAGCCATCACATAAATCCATAATGAGCAGATAAAAATAAAAATCGCCTCCTGTTGTGTTCTCTCCTCTCCTCCAGAAGGCAGACTCACACTGCGAGCGCTCTGTCCCCTGTGGCTGCCAGCGCGAATGAACAGTACACTCATACAGCAGCAGCCAATCACTGCACAGCCTTCCCGTCTGCAGGAGACAGCCAATCGCAGGATTGTGTGCACCTCTGTTGTAGGACCAGCGTGGATATTGGCACAGAAAGCACTACATCAAATCTGCCCCAGTCATAATATGAAGAGTGTGTTCTTTGGTGAGAGAGAGAGAGAGAGAGAGAGAGAGAGATACAGAGAGAGATAGACATAGTGATAGCAATGACCCTGGGAGCACATTGCTTGTTTTATATTGCAGCATGTGGGTGGCTTGTTAAATGCAATCTTCTTGTCTCTATCCTAGAAAGATCCTGCCAGACATTTTGCATTGTTGACCTTCATGTATTTGATTGAAAGCTAAATTGAACTGCTTTGAGCAAAACAATACGCTTTTTCCTTTTTAGCTCCATCATTAATTGTACGATGGGTATGAGAGACAAATTGCAGAACATGTCAAACTCCAATCGTATTGTATGTGTTCTTTTCCAAACATATTCTTCATAAAAATATTTCCTATTTTTCAACATAAATATTTCAAATGACAAACATTTTACTGAGTGGGTATAACAGCAGAAAAACAAAACTCATCTTATATCTAGCCTCAGAATGTAGCAGTCTCTGTCTGGAGTCCATGTCTAGTCTTATTATGTGCTGATATAGGTAACCATCAAACATTACTGAAGGTCCTCTACATTTATTCAACTTCATTGATGAACTTTTTCATGATTCCTGTGGCTCCGAAGCCTGTCCTAGACACACTGCCTGGGATGCCTTTTTAAGTTGAATGCAAAAGTTTGTGCACACTTCCTTTCCAAATAATAATAATAATTTTAAAAAAGATTTTTCTTACAAATGTAACAGATATTCTCATATTCTTTATCACATAAGATAATGCAGTTGTAAACATTAAAAGGATTTTAAACCAAATATAAACATGTATGTAATTTGACACATTTGTCTTGAATTATCTTTCAATAATTGATATTAAAAAAAATGTATTCCACTTTCAAAATCTTGCGTCTAATCCTTATATTTAAAATGAAAAATATGTAATTTGTGCACCTTGCTCAGTTTGTTATATCTTCATGTTTAATGGAAGGCTACCCTGCTGCAAAAAGGGCAAACTTAAAACAACAATCAAAAAACATATTTCCAGATGAGATATAAGTAACTTTAACTTCACCCGCTTCTAAAGTTTTTTTTTTACACCACCTGCTTTTTCCTGTTATTTTTCTTCTACCTGCTGGTGGTCTCTTTGTCTCTATCTGTTCCTTCGTTTTTCCTTTTTTTTTTTTTCTTTTTTTTTTTTTACTGTTAATAATGGTGTCCCTGAGCACTTTAATATCTCTGTGTTTATAATTTGTCCTGCTTTTTGTGATTGTATTCAGCAATAGATTAGTGAGTAATTTATTACATAATTCATTTAAGAGGGTAATTTCCCTATAACACAGAGTGTAAATAAAACTAAAGACAGACAGAAACTACATATTACATAAACATAATTTTTAATTTTAAATACATTGTAACTTGTACCATAACTACAGTTTTATTTTCACCTCTAATCAAGACTAAATTGTAACTGTGTGCAAGGGTGTTGTTATAAAGAAAGTAAGTGGATGATGGATGATTCCAGGGGCCCTAGTGACAGGAGGGCCTTAAAAATCCAATGGAATTTAAAAAAGGGTTGGCTTAGTTTAGGGGCCCAATGTATTAGGTTTTCAAGGGGGCAAGAACATCTAGTCATACCCCATACACCAGTTTTGGCTTTAACCAAAACCGAATCTATGTCTGACGCAACAAGTATTGTTTATAAAAATGTACAACATAGGTTATAGTGCAATAAACAGTTTAGCAAGCATAACATCACAGTCAGACAGCAGCAGCTATGGGTTGTCCACGAAGGTGCTCAGCTTGAGGCCATTAAGTATGAAGTAATTAATTGTTCCACAGTAAGGTAGGTACCAACACCTTTCAAAATGAAGGCAGTGCCAGTTAGGACAACCAGGCTGAAAGATTAACTGTCTTAAAACAGATCCTATACTGTAAATGGCCTGAATAACTTGGACGTGATTACCGCCTCAAAACTGGCTGAAACCACAAAGGACATTGGTTTTGATGCTAAAACCTAAATCGAGAAAATGAAACTAAAAAATTAATAAATAAAATAAATGTCTTTACATTTCACAATGTACACATTTTCAACAGCATAAACACTGTAAATATGCACAAAGTAGTTTTCCCCTAATATCACTTTCTGTGGACAGTTTGTGTGAATTGCATTGAAAGTAGCCAGAAAAATACTAGACCTTAGGGTTCTTGGCCTAAAATCTACAATGTTATGCTATAGTGCCACCATTAGGCTGATTGGGCCCATCTTGCTTACCTGAGCTAGGAGAAGGTCAAGTCAAAGTTATTTATCTAGCACATTTTAAATCAGAGGCTGTTTATGAGCTTTATATAGGCAAAGAGAGCATTAACCAAATGTAAGCAATAAACATTAATAACTAAAAGAGAGAACAAGAATAAAGCAAATTGTTAAATTAAACATATACAGCTCTGGAGAAAAAAAAAGGAACCACTACTATTATAGGGGGATATATTGGTGAGATGATCAGTTTTGTTTATTTTTTTTATAAACTGCTGACAATATTATTTATCCTAAATTCAAAATATAACAATTGTTATTTAGAGTGTATATTTAAAGGAAATGACATCACAACACATTAAAATAACCAGTATTTGCAGAGCTTTAATACCTCAGATAAAACAAAACGCAATTTGTAAACAAAGTGAGTTAATGCTTTGGCTAAATAACATCAAGTAATCAGTATTTGGTGGAATAACCCCCGATTTGCAATTACAGATTTCATGCGTGTTGCCATGTTCTCCACCGTTTTCACATTGCTGGTGGGTAATGTTATACCACTCTTTTTGCAAAAAAAAACAAACAGCTCAGTTTTGCTTTGTGGTTTGTGATCATCCATCTTCCTCTTGATGACATTCCAGAAATTTTCTGGAATAACTTTCAGTGGTCTCTTTTTTTCCCTAGAGCTGTATAGTAAACAGGGAAAAATAGACATTATAGACCTTTAAACCTTAATAAAGATAAAACAAATTGTTAAAATCAATAAAACAGATCAGAACCACAGCTTTAGTGTAGTTAAGATGCAGGAGGAATAAAATATCAAAATGCAATCAATTGAAAGCACAGTAAAACTGCAGAGTTTTCAGTTTGGCTTTAAAATTCAATTGTGGCCAAATGTTTTGAGTAGTAAAAGCAGTTTTCACCTGTTTTGTTGTATTTCAAGGTTTTGCCAGCTGACTTTTCTAAATATCTAAAAGTTATTAAAATGTTGGTCTTGTACTTATTTATAGAAAAGTAGTAGTATTTTAGAAGATACCACGGATCTAACCAGAGTTTTCATTTCTATATCAAATAAGTTGACCAGTGGCTTTCATTGTTTTATTCTTGTTCCCAAATACACTTATTTCTGTCTTGTCTTTATTTTAATTAAAAGAACGTTGATTACGTTGAGGTTTTTACTTGCTCTACCAACTGAATTCTAATTCTAGGCAGCCATAAGGTCTCCTAAGTGTCATCAGCATAACTGTGATAGGTAATGGTGTTGTTTCTGTCTATTTTTTGACCAAGAGGGTGAATGTACAGATTAAATAAAAACGGTCAGAGGAAAAAAAAAAACCTGAGGTACCTCACATGCAATAGTGAACCCTGTCTATTTTATAAAACTATCTATGGAACACCTTAAAAGTGATATTTTGTCAATGCTCAGGCAAATATGATTTAAAACATTGATTACTGCTGAGTGCCTTGGTCTAAAGCCAGATTGGGAAACCAATTTATTTTTATTTTTTTAATGGAGTTCTATAATGGTATATAATTATTAAATATTTAAATATTGATAAATCCAGGTTGGCTTGTTTTAAGAAGGGGTTTTTTAAAAAAGCGAATGACAATTTTCAACATATTTATTTGACCCAATTAAAAACAGTTTTGAAGAAATTGCTTGGCAGCGCATCCATGCAACAGATAGATTACCATTTTTTGACTGCATCCTCCAAGTGTTTTTAGGTAATAACATTACGGCTAATATGAATATTTGTGTTGTAAGTGCTGAATATTGACTGTCTAAACAAATTATACCTGTGCTGGTTGAGCTGTGGTCTGGTTTCCTGGTTGTAATGTTTGAGAGAGAGGAATTTATGGCTAGTTTATTATTACTTTTTTTTTATGTTATGTTTTCAGTAAAACGGTTTAATACACTTATTTAGAGATAGGAAGTCAGGGCCTGATCATGTTGGGGGCGTGGTAGGTAACTTCTCAACTATGGCACATAAAACACAGGAATTATTTATATTACTGTTAATGTATTAAGGAAAATTTAGTGGATTCATTAAGGTTCTAAATCCTTCAGTACATATATCCTACAGTATATATAAGGCTAATCGGCGTTCCCAAATTGCCTGTACTGTGTGAATGAATGTGTGTGCCCTGTGATGGATTGTGTGTACCCAATGTGTAACCCGTGTTGTGCCCTAAGTCTCCTGAGACTCTGAATACAGGATAAAGCGGTATAGATGGTGAGTGAGGGAGGGAGGGGGGGAGTGAGAGAGAGAGGGGGGGTGTTTCTAGGGCATTAGTGAGCTCCATAAATGTACAAACTGAAATGATCAGAGATTGAATCAATAAGTCAGATGTTATGCTAATTGATAATGTATTATATGTACTATACTAATGTAGATCTATTGACCAAATGTCTTTTTTTCCCTGCATGTTTCTTTTTAGAAAAGAAGAATAACAGTAAGGGCAGTTAATTTTGTAAGTACCGTTATTGAAATAGTATTGAAAACGATAGTCGTAGTAAGAAAAAAGATAAAGTGAAAAAGCTAATGTGGCAAAAGGAAAGAGATTTAATGTCTGTGTTAAAGTATAGCTAATATTGGCTAGTTTACACCAATATACACAGATTAGAAAAATGCATGACTTCCACTTGTGCTGTTTTTACAAGTTTTTACCTGTGTATGGTCTCTATTCTATGATATATACACACTGTCTTTTACGTTGTGTGCATTTAAGCTTACTGACTGCTGCTCACTGAAGTTTGGCTTGCGGTTGCTCTATATTTACACTAGATGGCACTATGTGCTTGCTGCATGCTATATATGAGCTCCATTCTCTGCAGCAATCAATGCTGCTCAGAACACTGAAATATTTGATGGCTTTTTCATGGTACTGCTTTACTGAATTTGAGAAATGGGGAACCTGGTGTACTTATCTAGTTTAAATGTACTTGTGTGTGATTGCTTCTAAATGGGAATCTCTCTCTCTCTCTCTCTCTGCATGTCCCAGATTGCTGCATTTACAGTATAATGACCTTGACTGTACAGTAGGTATATAGTATTTGTTAAACATACCTTCTTGCATCACATCATATTGTATTAGCTTTATTAACCTTATTTAACATAATTAAAATTCAGATGGAACAAATAAGCTTTGTAGGGCTGTCTCATGAGATTCCCTGGTGTGATCCAGTTGGTGAAGGTAAGGCGTGGAGCTATATCAGTTAGATATTTTAGTGGGAGTTCTTGAGTATTTACAGTGATGTAACAGGCAAAGATTCGGTCTACCTGTGTACTTCGGACAACGGGTATAACAGAATGTCTTGTTAGTATTACTCAATGACTATAGCAATATTATTTGAGATAGATAGATAGACAGACTCATAAAAATTAGCTGTTAATTTGTGTTTGTGTGCGTGTGTGTGCGTGTGCGCGCGCACACATGGTGCTTTTGTGTCTGTTGCCCGTCAGGCTGGAGCTGCTTGACTGGCCGCTCCTGTGAACAGCCTGACAAATTGTTTATCTTCCTGAGACAGGAAATGCTGACTCACCTTGCCTCACTGTCATTTCCTCTGTTTTGTTTTTCAAACACGCATTTGCTCAGACTTTTTTTTTCAAGCAATTTGATAGTTTGTTTCTGCTAATAAAACTAAAAAATATCTTTTTCAAACTATTCAGTCTGCATTCAGGAAATATCACCAGTACATCAGACTTAAACTAAGAAGCCTCATAATTAAACCCAGATGTGGTGTATCTGTGTCCTGCACTATGCACGTTTCCCTCTGAGTATTAGATATGCTGCTTCTGTCTCCACTTTTAGATTTAATTAGACATTTTTATCATTATGGAAGGCATTTTCAGACAAACAACCTGACATGCTTTTCTGGCACGTTAGCTTTGTTTCTTTATCTTTGGTACATTCTGCTACCAGCTTTAATCTTTTTTTTTCCTCACTTCTGCATTTTTTTCTCTTTCCTTTGTGCTGACATCTGTTTAATTTGTATTTGGTTATTTAAAAGTCATCTTTGAATGTTTTTCCTATCTCTTCTGTTTCATGTTCTGCTTAATTATTATTGTTGTTGTTTAGTTTTTTATTTGTCTGGTGTGCTTAATTAATTTATCTACTGTTCCCACTTGTCTTATTTCTTCACCTTTAGAAAGCACTTTGAAAAAAAAAAAGAATTATAAAGTGGTATTAATATTGTTGTTGTTTTTGTTGTTATAATGTGCAGAAACATTTGCTTTTGATCTATTAAACAATGCTTACCCTGGTCCAGACTTTTTGGATGAATTTCTTTCCAAACTTTATAAATAGTCTGTAGTGAATTATTATGAATATTAAGGCTATAATATGCAAGCTTAAGTTAAAGAGATAATGATATAAAGTAACCATATTATTTTGTGGTCTATCAGTAGCATCAGGCTGTATTCACATCTGGATTTATGGATAATTACATATGTGGATGATAAGAACAGGAAACATATGTCACAGTAAAAGGTGGTGTAATAGTTAAAGGTGAGTCTTCTGAGAAAGTGCAAGAACGAGATGAGGGCTGAAAATGAGGAATATATAAATATGACACTCATCAGTAGAAGTAAAAATGAATTTCAGTAGCAAACGGACTCAATTGGATTTTGTGAGCCATTTGGAGGAAGATGGAAGTGATAATGTGAGATGAATCTGAAATGAATTTGTGGGGGAGAGAGGTGTGGACAGAAGTGCAATGAGAAAGTTGGGCTGAAATGAGCTGCTTCGACAGGAGAAGAGAGAAATATCAAGTGGTGAAATGGAATGACTAATTATGTGTGGGAGGTCAGTCTGCCCTGTGCTGGAAAGCCAAAAACACCCCTGCAAAAAAAGAAAGAAAAAAGATGCCAATAAATTTCTGAAAAACTGAAATGAGCTGAACTCTCACTTTTCCTATATATCTATCTATCCATCCATCCATTCATCCGTTCCTGTCTCACTACCTGTCTTATGTAGCTTCTAAGGCTTAGTAATGCTTCAGTGATACCTCTGCGTGTGTCTACTTTCCTTTCCACCTTTCCCCTTTCAACAACCCAAAGATGGGAAACTGGAAAAGGCACCAATGTTATGCGTCATTCATGTTCATATTCACAATGCTTCTAAAAAGCTTTGTCTATTCGAAGAGCAACGGCATGCTACATAATCTTAGCTTTCTTTCTTTTTTTTCCTTCTTTAAAATACATTATATAGAAAGGAAATTATCTTTGCAATTGGTAATACGATTCCCTTGGTTACTGGCATTCGGGGAAGTAAATTAAAGTATTCTCCACGTCAAAACTACTCATTTTTTGTCAGTGGAACATTTTACTTAAGAGCTTTGCTCCTTAAAAGTGGGTCAACCTTGCTTAATAACACAAGACTGTAAAAAGCGCATTATCAACAAATATCTTATCTTCTTTCATACTTCAATGGTATAGAAGTATATACTTAAAATGCATCCTTGCCTCTCCATATCGTCACACATTGCTAGTTTTATATCCTTGTATGCTGTAATTAAAAACACATGTTTAGAGTCTTGAAGAAATACTTTAGCACTGAGCGAACACTGGAAAAAAAAAAAAGGTAAACCTTTTACTGTTTGCTTAAACAATCTGAAATATAGTCAAGAAAGCTGTAGCTGTCGTGAAACTTTTATTGATATATATATATATATATATATATATATATATATATATTTTTTTTTTTTTTTTTTTTTATAAAACATATTGTAAACTGAGTTGTTCATTGCAAATTTACAAATATTTTCATTTGCTACAAAGAATTTTGTCCCAGTGTTAGCAGTTAAAGATTCCTAGGAAAATATATATGAAAAGAGAAATATGGTAAACAATTATATTTAAAAAATTTATTTAAAAAAAGCTTTGTTAATGCATTCTTTATTGTTGGAATGTAACTTTTTTTTTCTTTTTTTTTTCTTTTTTTTTTTTTTTACACATTGTTTAACAACTGCCATTAGATTTCCATTAATTAACATTCACAAGAGTTAGGTTCAATATTGTTATGGTATGTAGCAGGTGAATCATTCATCTAATAATGTATGCAGATTATTGTTTTTGGTATTAAGTCACAAGCACTCAACATTAGACTAACCTTTTAACATTTATTGCATTATACCTGGTTTCCTGTGCCAAGCTTGTATGTGCGAACTGGATGGTCCGCCATGGCGACCCCTTGCCGGGAGTAGCCGAAAGACCAACAGCCTGGTTTCCTGGCCTGTCATAAATATCACTGAAATCCTTTTCAACCATCACAGTTACTATCGATGCACTGATGCTGCTCATCCTTACTACCCTCAATATGCACCAACTTCTCACCCAGTGACTTCAGTACAATCTTAATTATCATTAATGCATAACAAAAATTTACATTTAATGAAATCAGTCAAGGCAAAAACTTAAGTGGAAGTGTTTCACAACTAATTAACTGCTAATGCATGACATTTAATGCCACAATTCAAATGTGCTGTTTATGGGACTGGGTCTCAAGAAACATAAAAGAGTAAACGTCATAACAAGGAACCACCTATAACTGCATGTGTACAGTTACCGAAAAACTTTCAAATGTCACTGTTGTTTGCCATGTTTTCAAAAGTTTAATGGAAGGTCAGAGTTGCCTTGTAATATAAAAATTCTGGGGATGTAGAAATTGATTTGCCCCATTATTTAAAAAAAAAATCTGTGGGAGCTATATTGCTCTTTGGATATGAATATCTGCAGTCATTGGACTATTGGACAATACCAAGTAAAAGTCATTTTCATTTCCCAAATCACTATATTTTATTATTCCCAGGATTCAGATACAACAAAATCCAAAAAAACATATTCATGAATTAATATATGAAAGTAGACTTTTCTTGTCCAACAATAACAGTTAATTTGAAAATCAAATTTGTCTTGTTCATACAGATGTTATTTCTGCCACCTAGCGACCATGGCTGTAGACTGTTACCAGAAATGGCGTTGCTACAGTAACAATCTAAAGCCACGGTTACCATGGAGACAACAAGGGGAAGAAAAGGAATTCGCATCAGAAACTGCAGATACACTGATCTGATTGGCTGGATGGTTAAGACACCTCCAGCATGTGTAGATCATGGGTTTTACAGGAAGATATCGTGGATTCTTCTTACTGATGTCCTCACACTCACTCAGTAGAGGGTTGCCAGGCATCAGTAGCCATGACTGTAGACTGTTACTGTACTTTCAGGCACTTTTAGCAGTAAGCAGTCTAGAGCCAAGGTATTGATGCACTGACCATGGAAGCCACTGCAGTCTGTAAGAAAACTGCATTATTGAAGATGATGCTTTCTGTTGCAGTACAATAAAATATTGGCACAGTAATGGTAGCATAAATGTATGAAACAAATGCTGTTCAATATTAAACACTTCCTGCTGGGATTTCTGCACTGAATTCAGAATCATTCTCAGATGAAGCTGATTTTTGTACTAAGAGAAGAAAAGTGGTGATGAATTTATATGATTAATTTACATGAGCAGAAGCATTCATATAAAAGCAGCAGGTGTATGCTTAGAGAAATAGGTTACATTGAGGTCTGTAAAGAATTTATTGATTTGGCCATCTATGGGAAGCTTCAAAGCTTCTGTGTAAAGCTATGCAATAGAAGTTTTTTTTTTCTTTCAGAGACTGTGAAAGCAGAACTTTTTTGAAAATGAAGAAATTTATCGACAAACTTTTTGTCCCCAAAATGCAATTGTGCTTTCAGTAAATTGGTTAATAGGCCACATTCTAAATCAAGATTTAAATATATTTAAAGTATTAGGTTGAACATTATTCTATGTATTTTTGTCCTTTTTTTAATATAATAGTTGTGTAATTGTTCTAAAGTTGGAGTCACCATGTACATGTATACTGCATGCTGGTTGTGTTTCAAAACTTAGTGTAGGCTGTACTCTGTCCATGGTGCTGAAGATCTTGAAGTCCTTTAAGTTTTTAAGTGCTCATTTAAGCCATTATGAATGGCAAGTGATTGAATCGTGATCTTTTTTTTTAGATCTTAGGAGATTATGTTTCAGCACCATGGACAGCGATGGGCAGCCGTTAATGCTCAGTAAAGCGCGTAAATGCATTCGCACCTTGCCAGAATTAACTTGATTGGCCTCGTGCTTCTGTAATTCCCACTGTGAAACTGGGAATTCACTCCTGTTTTAAGGTATCTGTGACTAGTGCCCTCACGAGATGAGTATAGATATGGAAAGGATGTCCAATTTTCTCCTCAAAGATTCCACCTAAGCAGAAGCACAGCTGATGAACCTGGTGTGTTTTACCTTGTTAAATGAAAATATGCAGGGAAACCAGCCCCTGAGGAATGAAAACTGGACACCCCGTGCTGTAGGGTAATCCCCCTTGGTGATGTCAGCAAGGAAACGACAATGGGGAAGCCGGTTTAAGAACGCGTCAGCAGTACCCTGGTGCACGCGCAGAGATTAGAGAGCGCTGGTTGGTTCTAGGAAAGCACGAAGTGTGTGTGGGTGGAGTTCGATTTTTTTTTCTTTTTTTCTGCTTGTAGATCACCCGCCTCATCCCACCTCCATCCTTGCCCACGCTCTGCAGCGGTCGCAATGCGGTGGGCGGACGCACGCAGCCCTGTATCTTTAAGGGCAGTCGGCATGTGCGCAGGAATGACGCAGGACTGACTTCATCCGCAGTACGTCACGACATAGAAATTTCGTTGAAAAAAAAAACTAGATAATGAGCGACACGGATCATTTGAGATGTTGCCAATGTGGATATAAACTGAGCTCGTCTGGTACGCTGGACGATTTCCGGTCTTACGACATATTACTAAAATAGACACCGGACCAAAATAGGTATTGACGTCGAGACTGAGAATAGAAGAGCAGGATCAAGCCAGTGAAGCTTTCCACCTTCATCTCCATAACGCACAGCTCAGTGCATAGTGCACATCTTTAATGCTTAATAGATTATCAAATAACCAACTCGTACACAAATATAATCTTATACTTTAGACGTTTGTCACGAATTTCTTCTTTTAAATAATTGTTATTACTGATACAGCTTATAATCTGATTCTGTTGCACATAAACATTATTGCTTTGTTTTTGATGTGTATATACTTTTTGCATGTCTAAATCAAAAAAAAAAAAAAACTAAAACAAATAATATCCCGAATGTTCGATGTTATTCTGCTCTGATGCTGTAGCTCTGCCGGCAGTACAGCACTGGGTGGATGTTTGTCTCTCCTGATCTCTGATCTGTCATAGCCCATGTGCGCAAAAGTGAGTCACACTGCAGCAACTTCCAGCCACCGCAATTTCTATGGCAGAACTAGAAATTTTCAACTTATATCGCGTGAAAACTCCTAGACCATCTAAATGTTTATATATAAACTCAATCTCTCTTACATACATACATACATACATACAATGTGAAAATGTGTTTTCTGCGTGTACAGCTTTTGAGCTTCTATGGTTCATCCTTAGTATAAAAATGATCATGGTAAGAAGGACAGAGGTTACCTACCTTTTTGTGAACATGACCCGACCTTTTCGCGCTCCAGAGTGACCGCGGTCTCTATCTAGGCTATGAACTTTAGTCAGTTAGTCTATATTCTCCTATAAGCCGCGGCTCACTGTCACGCTGCAGAAATTCACGCGCTGATTGTATCCACTCGTCCCCGTGTCTCGGTAGATGCTCGTGATTTGAGCGGGTTCTCCCATCGCTCGCGTTTTATAGACACACCATAGTACTAGTGATGGGGATGGGAGGGAGGTGGAGGGAGGGGGGGACTCATTCATTGAAAAACAGGAGCGACACCGGAGTTCTACGTGTGCTCTTACGTCACTGTGGAATTTTAGTCCACAGGAGGACGCCAAGGGTTTCGCGTGGATGGAGAGGGGGTCAGACAGACGCATGGTGTGAAGCACCACCGACACGTGAGTGCTGTGGATTGATGAGTACTCAAGTGTCCTTGGTGATGTTGGTCGAGGTTTTGGCGCGAATGTCAGCTCATGGAGCACAGTGTTTGCTGCTGATGCTGAGGATGGTGTCTGTGCGTGTGAGAGAGATTTGTTTACGTATATCAGTGTAGTTTATATATTTAATTCATATTTTTTATTTTTTATTCGAGTTACAGAGAAATTCCTACAATAATATATGATTCTCTGTAGTTAACACATGACTCCAGGGCTAAAAGTCGGCACATTCTCATCCATTTGAAACTAAGAATTTGCTGCAGAGAGAGAGAGAGAGAGAGAGAGATGAGCTGTAATGTCCACGGTAGCTGGGCAGTTTCACTCGTTATGAATCACTACCTTCTTCATCTCATTGGCTTTCAGCTCGCGTTGCCAGCATCTCTTTTACTTTCTCACATTCTCCCTCCTCTTCTGTCACTTCCGCCCACTCACTCTCAGTCCCACTGCCACCCGCGCACCCACGCCCCCCCCCCCCCCACACACACACACACACGTCTCTCCTGACACTAGGTTGAATATGTTCCCATTTATCTCACTGTGGTTTAAGCTGCCCTCTTTCTTGATGAATCACCTGTACATCAGCAGTGACCACAATGTGCTCAGATTAAAGCATGGCCGCTGTCAGTGTTCACATCTGTTTATGAGCCCATTTCAACTTTTCTAGGGAACAATCCCAATTGTCAAAAGTAAATCTCTACTAGTCTTTAGTTGCATGTTTGACTCGGTATATGGCAATGCTTCAGAAAGCAAACTACTATTTAGCATTTCATGCGTTAAAATTCACTTCATACTAAGCATTTTTCCATATTAATATTTAACCTTATGTCATATTTTGTGGAATATTTTCCCCAAGTTATTTTATGAAGAAAGTGGAAAGTGTAGGTGGCAGGTTGGCATAGTTGTTCTGCGGCCTTGTACCTCCAGGGTCAAGTGTTTGTTTCCTGTCTTGGGTCTGTGTGCATGGAGTTTACACCATTCTTGGTGGGTTTCCTCCAAGTACTCCGGTTTACTCCCAGTCCAAAGATAAGTAGATTAGGCAAATTGGTGTTCCCAAATTTCTCATAGTGTGTGAATGAGCATGTGAGTGAATG
Organism: Clarias macrocephalus; assembly: GCA_011419295.1. NCBI lineage: Eukaryota > Metazoa > Chordata > Actinopteri > Siluriformes > Clariidae > Clarias > Clarias macrocephalus. Next base: position 15,023 of record JAAGKR010001072.1, read on the forward strand.
GATTGGCACCCCATTTAGAGAGTTCCTTGCCTTGTGCCCAGGTCTCCAAGTCTCCAGGGATAGGCTCCATGCCCCTGCAACTCTGCGCACAGGGTAAAATGGTATACTGTAGACAATGAGTGAGTAAGTGGAAAGTGGCAAATTCTTTGGTGGAAACTTCAAAGACCTGAGACTGAAGAGTCCTTTCATAAATGTAAAAAGAAAATCGCACCATATTGCTTTTTAACAAAAGCAATGTAGAATTAGTCATGTTAATGTCTTTGCTCATGGGGCGACAAGTGGCTTTTTAGGCATCTTCAGATTTTAAACCCTGAGCCAATGCTGCCATATTGGTGCGGGCAAGAGACAAATCTGAACTTTTTTGAAAAGTAGTCTTTTACACGTGGGACACATTTGTCCCTAATTCTACTGATTTAAGCCTTTTCTCTAAGTATTTTTCCGAATTAATATGAAGGTATTTATTATGTGTTGTTTGACAGTTGATTAATGAAGTCTATCTATGTGGTCTCAGTAGGCACACACTTGTATATTATCATAGGACTGACATACCCAATATCTGTGTTTCTTAGTGATGCCACATACTACAATTCTACTCATTGAGATATTTTACTGCAATATGTAATGAATATTAAAACAGAAATATCTGTCTGATTGACTAAATAATTACAGTGAGAAGTATCCATTTATAAGCAGCGTGGTGGTGCAGTCAATAGTATTGCTGTCTTAAAGTCCCCAGTTTAATCCTGAGCTTGCATTAATATGTGTGTGATGATTCTGTGAATGTGTGCCCTGTGTGTGTAGATTTCCTTCAGGTTCTTGAGTTTCCCACTTGCTGTCCAAAAATATAGAAGTAGGTGTACAGGCTACTATAAATTACCCCAAGTGTGTTGAGAGTCTGAATGTGTATGCATGTTTCCCAGTTGTTTTGAACTAGACTTCAGATCCAAAGGCCTTAAGCAAGATAAAGATGACATAATAAAAACGTTATTCATATGAAGACACATACTATTTGTATAGATAGATAATGTTTGATTCAAAGTGAAACATCCAATGACTGCCATTCTGCTGCTTATCAGACCTGATACAAGTTTGAAAAAAAAAAGATTATAGAGTTAAAATTATGTACAGAATATCTTACCTGTGCATGAGCTAATAACTGTAACTGCTATTTTATTCTGAGATGACCTTATTTACTGTATATGTGATTGCTTTATTAAATAAGATTTAGGTGAAATGATAATGCAGCATCTTGACGCCAATGAATTTGATTGATCAGCAGATGATGACTAGTGTTTGACTCATTGGTTTTGGTCACAGACAATATTTGTATAAATCATTTACAAATTGTTAATGCTTGTGTTCTGTATTTTGTATTTTAATACAATGTAATAAATTAGTAATAATAATGATAATACATTAAGTCTTATCTATTTATTGTTCTTTATAGTTTTACTCTTTCATTTCTTAGTTTTTCCAAAAGCAACACACCTCCACACAAACTCGATCACTCTTTAACAAAAAGGATAGATACTCAACATGGTATAAACTGTGCAAGCTAATGAGAATGCCATTAATAAAATATGTGCACTTTGAAGCAATCATAGCCAGCCTACTCATCCAGAGGTATCCACTGATTCCCACCATCTCAAGCAGTGCGTAATTCACTTCGTGAATTAAATATGAAATGCTAGTACGTCACTGGAAGCTCAAAACCCTACCCCCTCCTTACTTTTATCCCCCGCTCACTCACTCACTTACTCACCACCCCCAAACTCTGGCCTACTTAAACGGCAGCCCTGTTCTTCATTGAATCTGAAAGTGTTTTTCAACTTTGCTTCGCTTTCCAAATCTCTCATGTACCCATCGCTTGTTTCTGTTCAGTAGTACATTATGCACCAAGGACAGAAAGAGAAAGAAAGAGATAGCAAGAGATAGAAAAAGAAAGATGGAGTGAGTGAGATGACGGGGGTGCTGAGGATTCACCTGCAACTTCCGGCTACTCCTCCCCCATCAGTCCGTCATCAGTATTCTGAGCCACTGCTCTGCTACACTGTGGTGTTCACGGATAGTAACGCCTCCTCTTCTGGCACAACACGTCAGGATACTCGGTTCAGTGCAATGTGAAGTAATATTTTTAATGTATGTGTGGCAAGGAAATGACGTAAAATGTACAATGTCTGTTATGAAACGCAGAGGATAAAACAGATTTATTACCACAATACTTGAATAAAATTAAAATTGTGGTATTTATAATATGCATTGTAATTACAAGTGCTGTATAATAATAGCATCATAATTTATATATATTTATATTTATAATTTATATTTTTCCCCCAAAAAACAATTCTTTTTTATTTATTTATTTTTCTATATTTTTTACCTTCCAGTTCCAGGCTGGTGTAGGTGTTCTCGGCTTATGTCATTAGGCAGACAGACCAAAAACTGTGAAGGGAGAAAAGAGATTTTTCTAATGACTCACTGGGTGACAAGTAAAGGGTTTAGGCTGAGTCACTGATTTAGCTAAAGTGCAAATTGTAATGCATTATTATAAATGAACTCAATGGCTTTGTTTTAGTACTATTTACTTCAGTTTAAAATCAGCTGAAATTGTTGAGGGGGAAAAGACCCTATACGTCACAAGCTATGCTCTTGAATCCAAGGAAGCATTCGATTGTTGAAGGGTGAGTGAGGGAGAGGGTGAAACAGATGCAAAGCGGAAGCTCACGCTACAAGCAAATGCGTCATTCTTTCATCCTAACCTGTTCTCCGGGGGCCAGAAGCAGGCAGAGAGGGTTTCACACCTCTGCCAAAATCTCTTTTATCTCTTCAGCTGATTCAAATCTGGTGTGTCTCAGCAAAGCACTATGCAAACCATGCCATGTGAGCTTCTGTGCTGCATTCATAAAATATTAATGTTTCATTTTTTGTGCTATTTGAAGAAGAACTGAATATCCTACTTTCCACACATATATATTTATGCGTATTAGAAATTAGATATATTAATTCATTCAGGGTTTATATTCACTACATACTTTTACATACTTTTATAATTGATAGTTAGTGTCAGTATTTATAAGATGTGTGTATATATACACCTTTCTCTTTAATTCCTCCTTTATTTGCATTTTTTCTTGAATGTAGTTTCTTCTTTAAAAGACTCTGGTAAGATTTTTGTCACCTTCCTCAGGACAGAAAACATTATTTGAACTGACGTTCTGGTTGCATTACTAGGCTGATATGAGTCATTAAATCTACTGCGTGGTGAATTGCTAGCCATTTGGTCAGTCTGCATTTTCTTCTAAAGTCAGTGTTTTAGTGCATTTGTAATTGTATGACAGGTGCCATTCCATCTGAAAAACTATTGAGCCTTGTTCAGAAAAGGGTGGTCCATCATGTAGCTATGTGTCTTTTTCTTCTTCTTCTTCTTCACACCTCACTGCCTGTGGTTTATTGTTGCATTAGACTTCCTGTGAATTTCATGATGTGTTCACATTTTCATCAGGTACATGTTCTTTTTTTGACGAGTGTATTGTGAACCACTGCTGCGATTGTGGTATCAATCAAGTTTTCCTCCAAATGGCTGGAATATTAAATGGTACTTAGTGATAAAAAGAGAGCAATCCTATTTTGAGATCTCAAAAAGTCCATGATCTGGTGCGTGGATCCTTATTCATTCACTGTTTCAGTCATCTTCTATTGCCCAAATTCAGTAAGAGCACAGGAAAACTAAATAACAAAAATGGCTAATTTGCATCATACCCAAAAATCTAAGATGCACCGGTGAATGACTTTCTATTGAGAATTACATTGTGGAATGCATCAGGAAATGACTTACTAATGAGAATCAATTATACCTTTTTAGTTCTTTTATTTAAAATAAACAGTAGACATAATTATAATAGCTTTATTGTATAATAGTGTATAACCAGTGCCAAAAATGGACCTTCTCTCTTTTATCAGAAGGAGGGTGCAGTATGCTAGGGTCACAGGGGGCCTGGAGCCCATCCCAGGAGACTTAGGGCACAAGGCAGGGTACACCCTGGACAGGGTGCCAATCCATTGCAGGGCACAGACACATAAACACACTCATTCACACACTATGACCAATTTGGGAATGTCAATTAACCTAACCTACATGTCTTTGGACTGTGGGAGGAAACCGGAGTACCCGGAGGAAACCCACCAGGCACGGTGAGAACATGCAAACTCCAGGCACACAGAGACAGGAATCGAACCCGGGCCCACCGTGCCACCTACTAGGCTATTATATGGTAATTTTAAGGTAGCTTGAAACTCTCGTTCTTCTGTCCGAAAATTCTAGTGATTACTTGCTATGTTAACTGGATAGTGTAATTTTATTTTGGGGGTGTTTTTTTTGGTCATGCAACTGCTCCTGTCTAAGGTTCCCCACAGCGGACCATTCAGTCTACACACAACTAGACGCAGGTTTTACACCGGATTCCCTTCCTGAAGCAACCTCCCATTGTATCCGGGCTTGGTACCAACACTGCATTCAGTGGCTGGGGTTTGGGCATTGGGTTTTTCAACAGTACAGGTAAAAAGGCTGCCTTACGAAAAGCACAGATGTAGGTAACATGGGTAAGGAAAATCACACTAGCAATTAGCTTGGACAAAAGTAGCATAGGCAGAATAATTGCTTATAAATTATTGTTTGCTTGAAACAGTCCACCATAATGGCTGCAGATCTTGCTAGCGTTCAATCCAATTTTTCTTCAGTTTGGTCACCAAATCTTAACGTACCAACCAGCCCTTGCCAGTTATATGACGGCTAGAACCAGGAGGGGGAGAGTTTAGCATGTATTTTCACCAGGACACATAAAACCAGTCCTTCTTTTAAAACTGCTTCTCATGCTGTACCACAGTTCAGAGTACCACATTTTGAGCAAAGTGTTATCTGTGTTCCTCTACATACATAACACCGGCAGACACTGCTGATTGCCTACAGTTGCTATAATTGACAAGTGAAAAAGAGGATACTGTCTTTTCCCACACAGAGAGCAGCCAGTTTACTGTAGCTGTCTAGACTCTCATTTATTGATGGCAATGGGATCATCAGAATTCAAACTCACAATTTCATATAATATGATAATAAAGTGATTGCTTTTTTGCAGACGCTAATACAAACAGGTGACAAAATGCAGATGTTGATTTACATCCCTAATGAGCACTCATTTGTCTTCACCCACAATACCATATTCCACTGATGTAAAGGCTTAAAATGGTATATTGTGTAAATATGTTCATGTTTAAAGTGTGCACTGTATGATCACAAAAGCATGGGCAGGAATCATGCAATCACAAATAACGATCAATCATTAACTTCTTTTATATATTCAAGTCAGCTTATATACATAAGCACAGCTGTCTTTGTACCATTCTTTAAACATTGATTAAAATTTAAATACAAAAACAGTATGCAATAGTTAAGACAGAGTGAATGCTAAATAAAGGTTCCCTGGTCTCATAGACAGTGTTACTGAGAGTCTGAAATCCATTCAGAGCACTGGAATATAATTCCAATGCAATAATTCTTTTAAAAAATGAGTCTGGAGTTCTAGAGAAGCTCACAACCTCTGTGCATTAACACCTACAGTGTTTGTACAAATCCAGATGCATATAAATAAATGACTCTCGCACTGTTTATTGACTGCTTAAAATTTGGTAATGTTTTGATTTTTAAATCTAAATCAGAGGCCTCAGAGGTTTTGCAAAATGCAGTTGAGGTCCTTTTGTTGTTCCTGGCAACTCGCACACATGCACACTCACAACCAATGCATACACACTTGTTCTCTTTCTTTCTGCTGTTGCTGTCCACACAGTACATGACTCACAGGAATGACTCATCCCCTTCCCCTCCCCCACTACACACACACACACACACACACACACACACACACACACACACACACACACACATCATTGTATTATCTCTCTGGGTAACCTTGGCAAAGTCAAAGAAAAAGAAACAAGATTCTTGAATTCTGAAGGGTTCGATTGTCCATTACCCTCTATCCCATAAGAAAATTATACTCCGATCAGCCATAATATTAAAAACCACTAACAGGTGAAGTGTGAATCTGATTCACTGGAAGAAGGAAACGTGGGCAAGTGTAAAAATCTGAGAGACTTTGACAAGCATCAAAGTGGCTTGGTCAGAGCAACTCTAAAACAGCAGGTGTCCCCAATATACAGTGGGACCAACTGGGACCAAGAGGGTCATGTGTGCCCAAGGCTTACTAATCTGTGTGGGAGGCAAAGGCTCTGGACAATGCGGTTCTGGAAAAGCTTTGGGTCCTGACATTCATGTGGATGTTACTGTGACACATACCACCTACCTAAACATAATCCAGACCAAGAGGAACATGACCAGGAGTACAAGTTGTTGATTTGCCTCCAAGTTCCTCAGACATCAATCTGATTGAGTATCAGTTGGGTGTGCTGGAGTAACAAGTGAGGTCCATGGACTTCATATCTTACAACTTACAGAACTTTAAGAATCTCCTGCTAACATTGGTGCCGACAGCACATTTTGAGAGATCTTGTGGAATCCCCATGTATTGATGGGTCAGAGCTGTTTTGATGACACCATGAGGCCCTACACAAAATAGATAGGTAGTTTTAATGTTATAGCTGATCAGTGTTTATCCTTGCTGTAGGATTTACCTGGGAATGGTAACTGATATTGCTTTTTCTTCCTGATTTTGTATATGAGAGAGCATAGTTCACTAGAGAGTATTCCTATAATGTAAATAAAATCAAAAAGTCCACTTGCATGCGTCATTCTGTGATCTAGGCCATAGAAAAAAGTGACTGAAGCATGAAGAAAAGTGTACATTGTATCAAGTTCTACATCTATATGAAATCTATATGATGCATATTTGACATAGTATATAAGTACAAGCATTAAAAAATGAAAACTCATATTCAATCTAGAGTACACAGCATCCATCAATAAATAAACAGTAAATATTTTTTACTCTGCATTTATATCAAGATGGACTTGATTCTAAAGAATATTCCATTAGCAACACGATTGTACAAGGTAAATACTCCTCTCTAGAATTGATTTAGATCGACTTGTTGACAAATGCTAATTGGCGATGAGGCCAAATCGGTTTTAGACAGAAACTGGAGCAGCAGCCAATTTCATTACTGCAGAGAGACAAAATGTACCAATGGTGTAGACTGCCTGGCTAAAAAAATAAGTCGCACAGTCCAATATTTCATTGGACTGCCTTTTGCTTTGATTGCAGCAGTGGCAAATTTTATGCAATGTCCAACATTTATTACTGTCCAAAGTCACATTATTTTCTCTTAAAGATTTCATATTGCTGATGGGAGAGTTGGGCCACTGCATAAAGCCTCCTCCATCACATTTCAACGATTCTCAATGGGGTTAAGGTCTGGACTCTATGGTGGCCAATCCATGTGTAAAAATGATGTCTCATACCCCCTTATCCACTCTTTCACAATTTTACATTGTCATTTGCTGCCTCTGCCATCAGGGAAGAAAAAATCCATTGATGGAAAAACCTGGTCATTCAGTATACTCAGAAGGTCAGCTGACCTCATTTTTTTGTCACATAATATTGTAGAACCTAGACCAGATCAACAGAAGCAACCCCAGATCATAACGTTGCCCCCAAAGTAGAATAGGCACTAGGCATGATGGTGCATCACTTCATCTGCCTCTCCTCTTATCCTGATGCACCTATGTCTCTGGGACAGGGTAAATCTGGACTCACATGACACTCAACCACATGACCTTTTTCCAGTGCTCCACAGTCCATTCTTTATGCTATCTAGCAAATTGAAGCCCCTTGAAAATCCTTTGAGATCTCTTCACATTGTGCGGGAATGCTCTTACATTTACTTTTCAACATAGCCCTGATTTCACTGTTGTAGTTTTTTTTTTTTACAATTTGATTTCACCTAGTGTTAAAGTGATCTCCCATCACGCTCAATCAGGATGTTTTTCCGACCACATTTCTTCACAGATAATGGTTTACCACGATCCTTCCAGGTTTTAATTAAAGTACAGTTTTTTAACACAATTTTAGTAATTTTCTTTTCTTGGTGCAGGCCAATAATTTCACCCTTCTGAAACAGAGTAGCATCTTTGACACAGGATATGTCTTCTGAAATGGTTGTTTAAGAAATTAGAAGCTACTCATTGCATCAGTTAGGGTTAAAAAAAAAAAAACTTGTTGCCAGCTGAAGCATATTAAATACAGCAGCAATTATCTAGTGGAACCCTTTTAACTTTATTATTTCCTTTCTTTAAATCCAGATGATGACAATAAGATTACATTTTATTTAAATGAATTAAAGAATAACATGCACACATTTTCAGGTATGGAACTTTCATGGAATATACATTGTCACATTATCAACAAATATATGATTTTCTTTGATAGATAACATACCAGTTTAAACCTGCTGGACATAATTAATTTTACACCAGTGTTAAAGAAAAAAATTTATTTGTGTTAATTTCAGAACTGCAAAGTGTATTGCTGTAGGCAATGTATTAAAGCAAAAGTCACTATTTTTAGCAGGGATTACAGGACACTTAAAGGTGACAAGTTTTAGTTATTTAACCAATGCATCTTTAGATCTCAGTCTTTAAAAAAAAAACAGACATATAGACATTTTATTTATCTTGCATCTTATGGGATAATTAATTTAATGTGTCATTATGGCAGACATCTGTACTTTATAAGACCACTGTTGTGCTTTTGGTGTGTACATAATTTCCAAACAATAAAACAGAAACATATCTGTTCATATGGCATGTTTTTTTCTGTAACAGTAATTTGCTTTATTATAATTTTTATTTTTTCTTACAGCATTAATATGTACCAGGTGAGTGTTCTTAAAATTTACTTAACCAACCATAGATGAGGGATGAGTTTTCGAAACAAAAAAAGCAGCAATAAACACTGGACACAAAAAGATAATTTTTATGTAAAAAAATTTTTAAAAAGCATAAAAAATGAAATCAAACCCTGTTGGCATGCACATTCTAACCTAACAAATATTCAGAAGCTGCTAAGAATTTAGATAATAAACAGTTACCACAAGATGTCAGTATAAGTGCAAGAAAAGGCCAACTAAAGCCTGAGGAACACACCAGCCTGGTACAAGGAGTCTGATAGGTTCGTGTGTCTGCGTCACTGTCTGTGGCTGTGTTTCTGGCTATATCTGTCGTTTTTCTCCTACTGCATGTCAACAAAGCATTATGTACATATTGCTAAGTGAACAAACCATAAAAGGACTGTAAAAGTCCAGATGGATGGGAAAATCTAATTAAGTTGAATTAATGGTTTATAATAGATTTCATTTAAACACATATACAATCCAAAAGAATGATTTTTCAGTTTTAACACAGGTTTTCATTACAAATGATTCACTACCTTCAATATAACTTAAGTGAAAAGACTCTTTACATGAATATTTTTGATGAATTTATTAGTATTTGTTAGTTCCCCTTTTTTTCCTTTAATGACAACACGCATAGATGTCACAAGTTTATGTAAAACCTCATGATCCATGTAAGCTCAAATCCACAGGCATGCAATTTGAACACATGCCTTAAAGGAAGGGATAAAACATTTTGAGCTTAAAACATAGGGAAATATTTAATATATTAAACAGGACAGGACTTTTTTTTACTGTATTTACTATTTTTTTACTATATATTTTTTATTTTTAGAATTTTCAAAATATTTAATATTGTTCCTGCCCATATTATAAATCTCTTTATCTCTTAACGCAGGTATGTTCTATGTGTAGAGTTTGCATGTTCTCCCCATGCTTGGTGGGTTTCTTCTGGGTATTCCAGTTTCCTCCCCCAGTCCAAACACAAGCATTCGTAATTGCTATTTCCAAATTTTTCCATAGTGTGTGTATGAGTGTGTGGTTGTGCCCAGTGATGAATTGGTACCCCATCCAGGGTGTACCCTGCCTAGTGCCCCGAGTCCCCTGGATAGGCTCCAGTCACAAAACCACAGAATTTATGATGGTTACTTAGATTACCACAATAAAGGTATTTACTACATCAGCAATCCTTTGGCATCCAGCACCAGTGACTAACCACAGTGTTACACTTGATTTTGGCTCTAAAATCTCAGGATTTCCTGTCAGTTTTCCATCCAATGAGGAAACTAGCCTCAAGTGTGCTTGGCTCATTGAGAGCTAGTAGTAAATGATGTACAAAAATTGCTTTCCAGCAGTGGGATTAAAATATTTGTTTTATTTCAATCTATATTATTTGTACATGGTCAAGTCCACAACAGCTGAAAACTGTAGTACCTAAAAAATGCCACTCAAGTATTCAAAAGAGCTTTTCAGAATCAGCATCAATTTGTCACATAATGTTCAGATTATTTCTTTAAAATAATTTGCCTCTTAAATTAGATTATATACATTGCATGTACTCATTGTACAAACTTAGATTATTTTATCCGAAGTGACTTATGATTGAGCTAGTAGATGAAAGCTGCTCAGAGGTCCAACTGTGGCAAGTGAGTGGTGCTGGGAATTGTCGTCGGAACCTTCTGATCAATAGACCAAAGCCTTAAAGTCTACATAAAATAGCTCATGCAATGTGATTCAATTTCATATAATGTATTGATTCAATTTCATATAATGTATAATTTAACTTTTAATGGGGCTAATATTCTTGAAAGATTAGATGAAATGCTGTGTGTTCTTTTGGTTATGTCATAGGTTTTTGCAGGATCCACTGTCAGGGGTGGACAGCCAAAGAGTCATCAGTGGGGGATATTTGATGTGTCTGAATGGTAAATAAAAATGGTATCACTCTTATTAATGGCAATGCCCTGGGAGTGTATACACAATTGTAATCACATCTGAGGTAGCAAGACTTTGAACATTGAATAACTTAAAATTAATAAAACACTGAACCATTTGTGCTGCAAACAAGCTGCTAGTGTAAAGCAAGACCTGCCCCTGTCTGTGGGTCCTTTACATTTTAAAGAGCATTTTAATAGATGGCAAGAAGCTTGCTACAGAAGAAGTAATAAAAATATTTTTTAGCATTTTTCTGGAAGATCCACCTATCAAATATTATTGTATCGGCATATTATGCTTATATTATTTTCCCATATATACTTTTTTGGTAAATATACTACCATATTGGTGAACATAATTATAGGTACAAAAGCTCTGAAACACACATTTTAATTTTCTGGGACACTTTAATCACTGGGCCACTATAGAAAATATTCTGAGAGATCTCCTTCCAAAACCATGGCATTGATGAGTGAGTTATTTCTAATATTCTATTAGGATACATACAGTAAAGTGTGGGTGGACAGACGCTGACATTACTCATGTTCATTTCCATCTGCCACCACTTGGACTTTGTTTAGGGAACATTGGTCAAACGCAAGCTGTTTCAACTATGTGTAAACCGTATTGCTGCCAGGTTGTCTCCGAATTACTGCGATTTCCTGTGAGCTGGTCCAGCTGGGAAAGCACTGGCAGAGTGAAAAGTTATTCTCATAGACTTCGGTGTGTTGCCGTGGATCAGCTCTGCTCACAAGCTGAGTGTGTGTTTTCAGCCGAGGCAGGAAAGAGTCTCAGACTGGAAGACTCACCAGCCGAGGTTATTAATCTGAGTCATCCATAGTGCAGGTACTTATTTGTTCTTGAGGCAGCAGGACTAGTAATAAGGCTTCATTATGATTCATCAAAAGCCTGCCTCTGAAAGACCCCTGATGAAATGCCACTTGATAGAATTGAACACGAGTTTTGTGATTTTCCTTTTTCCAATTATATTGTGACGTTAGTTGAACTCAAGAGAATCTAAAAGTATGGCATTGTGCAAACATTAGAGACCATATGTTTATCTGAAAGTGCCTATATAACATTAGTGTGGAAATGTAAATACATTTCTACAATAGATATAGCAACTGGTCTTGTTCAATTTGCACCATGTGTAGAGGTTTGAAATTTTGAAATACAAATAAAAGCATTTCGATCTTTCTGTATCATTATAAAACACACACACACATCACTGAGTCACTCTCATGCTTCCACATGGCTACTCTGTGCAACCCTCTCATACCGTCCTCAATCATGCAGATTTTTTTGAAGTGGTTGTCTGATGCGCATTACTGCTCTGTGACCCCTCCAGAGTGTTTATTGGCCTTACTATGACTTCACTTACAGTACCAGTCTTAATCTGTTTTTTTTTTTTTTTTTTTTTTGTCTATGGCTTGGGTGAGGTCATGCAGCTTCCTCACTATTCCTAACAACATTGCTCACTGGGAGGTTTAGTCTCTTTTTAACACCCTGTTGTTAAATGTGGAAATATCTGAATGATGCTGACTTCCTTAGAATGCTATTTGTTTTCATGTGAACTACTTGCCTTACGATTGACAGTCTCTCCAATAACGGAGACTTAACTTAACTAGTTTTTGTTCAGAAAATGGTTGTTGTTTTAATATTCCGCAGGTGAAGGCCAATTACTGTGTAAATCAATTGCATCCACATTAAAACAATATCTTTCATGTGGTGCTTGAGAAACCTCGGGGTTGAATTACTCTGAGTTACTCGTGCCCCATTAGAAGTGGGAGCAGAATAAATAGTTATTACTTTACATTGGTTTTTGCCCTTAAAATAAACGAATAAATAACATTTTATAAAATCCATCATCTTACAGGGGCCCTGTTTCTACTTCATTTCTGGTGTTATGAACACTATGAGGGTAATATGTGATACTACGAGTCTGAACAAGGAAAGTTTAAAAACACCCGAACTGACGTAAAGGCAAAGTGTTGTATTTAAGAAATACTATCCCAGAGCAATATTCTGCCAGAATAAATGTTTCATATTTATGTTCAAACTATCTAATAATTAAAAAAAAAAAACTGGGCACTTTGAAATCAGAAGATGCAGTAGAAGATTCAAAAAACTGTCTAGGTTTGATAATAATTAATATTAAGTCATTTCCTTAAGGGACAGAAAGAAATCTAATGCTTTTGGCAGAGTCATCTAGTCACAAAACTACTCTACTCAGCTGCAGTTAAGAAACCATTTTCTGCTCAAATGCAAAGCAGAGGACAATGTTTTTTGTTAACAGTCATATCAGAAAGCCCAGATTTAAGATTTTGTTTAGTTTCATAATGGCTTCAGAATGTAAGACAAGCTGGTGAGAAGTTTGATGCTCCATTTCTGCAGGTTTCTGTGTACAATGGTGGCAGTTTTGTTGTGGTTTGTGGTGTATTGTACTGTAGCTAACACTGTAAGAGACCTAGTGAAAATCAGTGGAATGATGCATCACGAGAGAATTAGAGAGATATTGTTTGAGAAGAACACTCTCTTTTAGCAACATATATGTTAACACAGACAAAGTCAAAAGTTAAGTTAGTAAGTGGTAAAGTTACTAGTACATTTTGTGCCATTTATAATAGAATGCATAGTGAAGAAGGTGCAAAAATGATCTTCTATTGCAACAGTCCACACATTGCTCTAAGAGTGCTGATATTTAATATAACAGAGCACTGATATACTATTCACCTTTTGTATCACTCAACTAGTCTGTGTTTGCTGCATACTGTATACTGTATGTCTGTTAACAGACCATTCCATTCAAATTGCTACATAGCTGACTACAGGCTGTCAGTCCATTTTCATGCAAAAAGTAACATTCTATCCAACTGTGTCTTCTCTGGAAACTGTAGTATGTTCGTTGACAAGGCAAAAAATAAACAAAATATTTGATCATACTGTGTCTGAATCATCAGTTACTCAGTGTTCATTTCCTGTATATAGACCTGTTGTGTTAAAGCAATACACGGTGTTCAAGTCAAACTTGGACTTTTGATTGATTGTGCAGAATAACAGAACACAGTTATGAGAGTAAAAACTATCTTAATTTCTCTACTGTATATAATCCCCTGTTACACTAATGCACTTATCCTGGCATTTCACTAGGGCTTGGATACCATCAAGGTACAGTAGAACGTTTTCTCAGTATGCCGGAACCATAATCAAACTGCTTCCTTCACATCTGAAACTCTGGCCTCCCTGGAACTCCTTTAATGGCTTAAATGTGGAAATGGCTTAAATAAAGGTCGCAATGAAGGTCGCAAGGATGTTGCAATAACTCCCACCCAAGTTCCTGTAATGTGCAATCGGTGTTTGTGAATGATTGTGTTCATGGTTCCCACAGAAAGATATGTCTCTGTGACAAGCTATGACAAGTTATCTGTTGATTTTCAGGGATCATGGCAATGATGGAAACGGGCTCAGAGCCGCTCAGCCAGGGATTATAATTTACGGGTGTACAGCTTTCTTGGAACTTTCACATGTTTCACTGTGCATAAGAGTCTCACACCGTATTGTGCGTGAAATCTTAGAGAAATCATTTGGTAAATGGTCATCACAAGTACCAGTTTGACTTGAATGTCCCTTCCATATACGAGAAAATAAGAAAATGGACTCTGTCTTTCATGTAAGTGAAATGTATAGTAAATTAATAAATGTGTTATGTGTGCAGGAAAATTGGAACCCTCACAGTCTGTGAACCCTTTATATTGGTCTTTGGTCAGTTAATATTTACATATTTCCTTAGACAAATACTTTCAAAAACACACAAAAATGCATATTTTATTACTCTCATCATGATTATATAGTTAGATAATCATGTGTAAGAATTTCTAACACCACTTGTCTCTGATCAGTGTCTGCAACTCAAAAGTAACATTGAAATAAGTAACTGCAACCAACTGTTAGATTGTCAGATATGATTCTTTGTGTGCGTGTGTGCGTGCGTGTGTGTGCATATGTGTGCACACACATCTGCGTGTCTGTGTTTGACCTTACAGTGGTTTGGCTTCCTGTGCTGCATGGCCAGAGTCACGTCCCCCAGCAGCGAGATGGTGGGAATGTGGTCACTTTGGTTGAGACCAACTCGTAAAAGTCAGCATGCTGGCACTGTCCTGCTTCCCCTGCAAACAGGGAACCAGACACTGAGAGGGAAGCCACACAAGTACATGGCTTTTTGGGAGTTTCTGAAACATTTTCGGTTACACACACAATGTGGATCATCTGATCTGGAGGTCAGGACCTTTCTACGCTTCCCTCTGTAATCTGCTCATCTTAACAAGTTTCAGTTCACCCACTACACAGTTTCCCTTTGAAAAGTTTACCTTTTAACTTTTAATCTTTGTTTTTATCTCAACAGATATTGTTACAGGAAATGGCAGATATAAGACAAATTTGGCGCTTTTTTTGTAACTTTTTAATGTATGATGCTGTTTTCCTATTTACAAGTTTAGCTTTGGATACATTCTGGGGTTTTGTTTTGTTTCGGGGGAATTTATTTAATGGAGACCATTTTTCTGTAGAAAATAAATAAATATTTTCTAAGTGCACTAAGTTGCTTCTTTTTTCTTTTATTGAGATTTAAGTATATTGATATTAGGAACCTGGCCATATCCTTTTTTATATGATTTACAGTGAAATATCCTGTTGTTTTAGGAAAAATTAACATATCAATTTAAAATTGATTATGGATGGGAGATTTCAACATTAATTGGGAGAACATACCCTGCAGGAAAAATCTAAAAAGAATTAATGATAAATTAGATTTTACCCAAATAATTGAAGGGACCACAAGAATTGTTATTTTATCCAAAACCCAAATTTATTTAATGTTTAGTATTAGACCAGAGAGAATCATAAAGTCTACTAATATGTTAACTGACCTTTCTGACCACAATTTGATACTTGTGGCTAAAAATCTCAGTAAAGAGATTCCATACTTGCTGCTTCCAATCACTTACTGTTGTAAAAAAGAATAATAATAATAATAATAAAAATAAAAAAACTGGGTAAGGGACAGTGAAATACTTAAAAAAAAACTTTAGAGAGAACAATTGACAAATTTAGCTTAAGAATCAGATACAAAAGCAACAAAAGCAATAGAATTTAGTATCATGTATTCATTCAGACATAATAAATCTAATGAAGCAGATGGATCTTGCTTTAAGGACAGCAACTGCAAGAAATATGTTTGTAACATTAAGAAATACGGTTGTTAAAAGTATAAGGAGAGCTAAAGCAGATTTTTTTTTCTTCTGCCTTTAGTAGAAAAAGCGAAAGGGAACTCTAAGGCAATCTGGGAGCAACTAAAGAAACTGTCAATATTTTTGGTATTGATATACTTATCCTGAAAAAAGTACTTCATTTTTTAATCAATCCAGTAACTGTAATCATCAACCAATCAATTCTTCATACAATATTCCTTGATGCATGGAAGTCTGCAGTTATAATCGTAATTTTTTTAAGTGTTGAGCCTTCTTAGGTTTGTAATTATAGGGTGATCTGTATCCTACCTACAGTGTCAAAAGTTGCAGAGAAACAGCTGAACAGATAATGTATAATATATCTGAATACTTCATCATTCATGCTTCATCCAATGCAGTTTGGGTTTAGGGCTAAACATTCCACTTAATCTGCAATTTGTTTCCTCTCAGATAATATAAAATCATAGCCAGATAAGGGTGGTGTTGTTGATGCTATATTTCTTTATTTTAAAAAGGCTTTTGACATGTAATAAATCATCAGGTATTATTAAACAAAATATGCAATTTTATTTGTTCCTCTGGTACCTTGAAATGGATTGACTTATTCTTCTCTAATCATTTACAGTGTGTCAGAATCCAATATCATCATTCACTTCCGCTATATCGGCCCGTGGATGCCCGACAAGGATCCATTCTGGGGCCATTACTGTTTTTCTTTATATATAAATGATCTTCCTTTTGAATGTCCCAACATCTTTATTCAGATGCTTGCAGATGACACAGTACTACTATATACGTATTGTAGAAAAATGACAAAAGTTTGTGGGGAACTTAAAAAATCTATGGTACATGTTAGAAAATTATCTATGGGTTGTCTTCTCCTCCACTTGGACAATTTGTAAATATAAGAACGACTTCATCTCGACATACATGTGGTGCAGTAAGAGGAGACAGTATTGTTCCACTCAGTACATTCAGTTCCACAAAAGTACATTCAGTCAGTTGTCATTTTCTGTTAAAGCAGCACAAGAATTGTGCTCTCCCCTCTGTCCCAATGAATATCCGAGAACGGGACTCATATAACATCTTCCAAATTAATCTGAATAATTCATTAACAAACAGACTTTATTATGTCAACATTAACACAATTAATGAGATATCCTCTATATCCTGACCATACTTTCTTACTGTTTCTGTAATGTTATATTGTTGTTTTAAATGCTTGTTTTAAATATTTTATTTGTGTACATATTGTGTATGTATAAATTTAGTAGTAAATACAGTATACACCTGTATATATTTTGTAGTTTTATGATTGATGATTATAATGTGGTGTTATTGTTATGCATTGGTATTGTTAATTGCTTTTAGGGTGACATTTTATTGTCCAGGGACTGCAGATGAAAAATATCCATTTGGCTAATTCTGATACAAAAAAGAAAAGAACTAACAAATTAAATAAAATAAAAATTGATGTAACTTGTATTTTTACAGTATATGATCATTATATGGTCTTAACAGGCTCACAGTATCTTTCTCTGCTGAGTTTATTACAATGTAGTACAAGGGACATTCAAGTCAACCTGGGACTTTTGTTTGTGCAGAGCAACTAATGACACTCCACAAATGAACTTATCCAAGCATCTCACTAGTGCAAGTTAGAAAGCTTTCTCAGTAAGCCGGAGCCATGATTGGACTGCGTGCTTTACTTCTGATCCACCTCAGCACAGATCATCATTCACGGATGTACACCTTCTTTAAACTGTTTGTAACATCGAATGTTTTAATCACACCATACTGTGCTTGAAGTATTTTCAAGAGAAATTTCTGGTTTGGCTTGATTGCCCTTTGTAGCTCTTTAATGAGATTAAAAGATGCTTATTATAAGTAGCAAAACAGGACCTTGTAAAACTGAACCGTATCTTATAGATTCAATAAGAAGAAGAATACAGAATAATTAGCTTCTATTTGCATTTGGCTATTGTTCAGAAATATACATTTATTAATGTGAAAGAAAAGTAACTTTAATTTTAGACTTTGTTAAGATGTTAATTTAAATTTCAGTTGTTAGATTTATTGTCCTATATTTAAAACCTTTACCTACGTAAAACTTTTTTTTAATACCGAGTACATGCCTTTTCATGTATGAACTCCAAAAACCCACCAGAATCTTGAATGCTAATAAATGTATAAAGGTCCTCAATGGTCAGGTTCATCGAAAAAAAAAATTTTTTTGATAAAAAATGAGCTGCTTCTCTATAGTTAATTAGAGACAAATAAAGTCATTAAGCCAACCTTTAGGTTCTTTACCAGACAGCTTTTAGTCTGTGTAGTCTATTACATTTGCATTATTTATTGTTCCTGTTTGTCCTCACTGTCCCACTGAAACAGGACATCTGTATGAGGATGTAGTTTACCATGTGGTTTGCTGTTGTCGTCCTTTAGGTGAACGCATGTGTTTGACTCATTGTTAATGGTTGTTTGATGGAAATGAAATAGTGATAAACCACATAATCAACACAGCAAAGAGTGGTGTGCAATAGCAGCTAAATCTTATCACTAAACCTTTTTTATAAAACAGCTTCAGGAAGCATAAAATCCAAATGGCCTTCATAATGAGTGATGTGAGTTGATGACATGGTGTGTATTGTGGGAGGTGTGGTGTGTGGGGGGAGTCTTTTGTCTCGGGTTGATGCATCAGCTGCTGTGAGCTTTACAGTTACAGAGGATGTATCCCAACCTACACACACATATTCTCTGTTATGCTCTGTCATGTCAACTGTTAGAAGACCACTTCCTGTTGTAAATTAGATCCTTTTAAGGAAAGTAATAAATACAGTACACGGGCAAAATACTATACACAACCAATAGTCTCATCCTAGCCTTTTCTACAATTAAGTAATTCCCTGTCTTAAAGTTACTTTAAACACTGTGTGTGTGTGTGTGTGTGTGTGTGTGTGTGTGTGTGTGTGTGTGTGTGTGTGTGTGTGTGTGTGTGTGTGTGTGTGTGTGTGTGTGTGTGTGTGTGTGTGTGTGTCTGGCACCAGGATGTTGGCCCAATGATGAAGAATTATTAATATTTAACAAAATAAAATTAATTGAACTAAAACGATGTTGGTGCATTAAATTGAAGTTTGGTTTTAAAAGTTATACAGTATATAACAGGTTATATCATTCCAAAAAGTCTTCTGCAGCACATGCCAAAGACTTACAATGGAATTTAGGCCAGGTGACTGATTCATGTGTGAAAATGATTCCTACTGCTCATAGAAACACTCTGCCTCAAATCAAGCCTGATGAATCTTGATAGTGTCATCCTGGAATTTTAAAATGCTCTTGTAACAAAAATAAAAAATATGTACAGTGGTATTATGTGTATATTTTGAGCAAACCATTTACATATGAGAAAAATTACAGATAGAATATATTAATGTGACCGCTGTTGTGTTTTGCCAAAAAGGTGTTAGACAGGACCTATGTAATTTTAATTTTTTTTTTTAAAAAGGTAAATAAAAACTCTGAGATGTTATTTAATCTGTCACTCTCTGTAATGTACTTTTTTAAAAGGAATTAATCAATAATATAAAAAGTAGTAGAATATGTAAAGAACCCATTTACAATAAGGAAACACTCTTATAATGCTGTAAATAATCGTGTTTTGTGCTAGAACTACCTGTACTGTTTTTAATGCTTCCAGGAGAAGTGCATATCAAAATGTATATTCCATTAAATCTAATTAATTTGCATGTGCAATATGACAGTCTACACACTGTGATGTGTATCAAATGTGTGTGATGCGAAAGTGGCTGTGGATTCAGATTAAGGGAAGTAAGCGTGTGTGTGAATGGCTGTTAGGCACGTCTCCTCTCACCACCACTGTATAAATCACCATATGACTAACGCATCACCTTGTCTTATTTGGAGAGAGCGTTATTTATTGAGTTGGTTTAGAGCTGATTATGAATTAGATATGATGTATTACCAGAATCGCAATGATTAACTCTACTCTCATGCGTATTGATAAAAAGCCATGTAAATGAATGACAGACAAATTGAGGAAAAACTAGCAAACAGGAGGTGAAAATTAGTGACTCACTGTCATAGCACATAGTGGGGATTTTTGTGTTTCGGGACATGGAAAAAAAAAAACTTGCTGTCTTGCAGTGGCCTTGTATGTCTGTGGTGTCTTGATAAATAATTAAGAATAGAACAAAATGCACCTTATGGATTATTAATAAAGAATGTATGAGTATACAGTAAATACATCTTAACTGTTTGGTTTACAGTATAGATTGAACAATGATAATAAAATCCATGTTTCTTAAACTCTACATATTGTGATACAGTACATATAAGTTGTAGAAATGGCTTTGAAAAAGGTGATGATTTTATTTCTTCATGGCAATTTTCAAATGTACTTTATATACATAATTAATTAATCCATTAATTAAGTCAATTATTCGCATCTTCATCTGGAACATTATAGTAATCATAGTAACCTATGGTGTATTAGAGTTGTTATTTACGTATATGAATATGCAAAGTACAGCTACAGAGAAGTTTATTTTGTTTTGATGAACATGCTTATCTGTCATCATGCCTCAAATTATTTAACGTACACAAAGACATCAAATTATCCAAATAGAGTGTATTTCCTTTATACCTTATTGTGGCTACAGTAAATTTTGCAAATGCAAAAAAAAGCTTTTGGATGATTTCGGCAGGTCCTATCTTACAAACTTGACATAACGCCTCACAATTACCTTAGCAGTGGTTAACGAATGCTCATCTAAAGGTTTTAGACATTATGTATTCTTTTTTGGAGGTACAAATACTGCTTCCTGTTGATGGAAGTACATATATAACAGTGGTTACTTTGACAAGGGTGCGGTTCATTTAGTTTTTTTAAACTGTGAACTAAACAAACCGCACCCATCACAATCACTTATATGCACAACCTTTTAGTAACCATGTTTACACACCCGGAAGAAAAAACTCATATGAAATGCATATGTACTGTATCTCTAGCAATGGATGAGACTACTAAAAATGAATCTGATGTCACTGTCTTCTTTTCCATTTTTGTGGCACCTTAAACCAGTTTTTAAAACATTAGCAGTTAAAGACTAAGCTGTCTTTATCTATTCTCCACGCCGATCTTACCACAATCTGTCTGCGTGTAATACAACAGAATACTAACATCTAGAAACCATCATAGCATGAGACCCCTTAAAATAACATCCCCACTAGACCCGTTTTCCTTTTGTGTGTTTTTTATTTAAAAGAGCTCGGTGGTGGCATCCATACCGTATCAGTAGCCACGTTCATCATTGCTTATTTTACACATATTTGTGTCATTAAGAGGTATTTTTTACTGGATTTTTTCCCCCTCAGCCATCTGTAAAGAGAACTTGTGCAACTGTAGCTGGCAAATGCACACATGGTCAGGGAAAAAAAATATCTGGAGGTCAGAGCAATTTGTGTTGCGCACCGGAAGCTGGTGAGCACATCACCATGACTCACTCGTGCTGCTGGAGATGGTTATCTGTGAGCCGGGGAGTTATCATCATACCGTTACCCTGGTTACGGCAGCTCGTCAGCACTCAACTTGGCTGTTGCTGAACAAGGCTGCCGTACTTCTGGGAATCAGAGGTGTGCACGGCCGTACCACCTGAATTATTCTGTACATCAGGAGAGATGACGTAATACATGCATAAAGAAAATAAGTGTGTGTGTGGGGTGAAGGGTGTGGGCTGTGTGACACGTACTGCTGACAGTTGATGTCTGGAGCGTGTGTGCGTGCGTGTGTGTGTGAGAGAGAGAGAGTGTGTCAGAGCTCTTGCTAGCCTGCTGCCTGTTGTTCTGAGTTCTCTGCTTCAGCTCAGCCAGTGTGTGGCTCTGCTATGGAATTAACAGGTGACTCTTATGATAAACACCCTGTGCCACTGCGCTAACAAAGAGCTCGACGGTGCACCGTGGCCTTGTGTATACAGCCCACTTGTGTGTGTATAATATATGAAAACACTCTTATCTCTTTGTTAATACTTTAGGTGATTTATGGGCACTGAGGAGGTGCTACTGTACCCAGCTAGAGTACTTACCGTGCTTTAATCATCTGTTAACTTAGAGTTACATGTGTGTGTGTGTGTCTGGCCTTGCCAGGCTTACTGTTATTACTGCTCTTACAGACTAACGGCGTGTGCCTTAAGGTCCTCAAGCTTCTTAACTACTGTCTCTTTACTGCTTTTGGCAGTGGCTCAGTGCCCATTTATTCATGCTGGTTTACAAGAGTAAACTCTGATGAGGAAGCTGAGGGTGGTCTGGTCGTTATATAGAGAGCTTAAACAGTCGAGACTGTTACAGTTCTAAGTAGAAAAGGAAAAGAACTGCATGGTGTTCAGCTTTACAGTGCCAATACATTTTTTATAGATTTGGAGGGGTGGGGGTGAGGGGGATTTTGTTTTCTGAAGATGAGACTGTCCATTTTCATTAAAATATATATATAATTTTATAGACTTTAAGTTGAAAAGTAGGCACAGCACAGATGTACACATTTAATCTTTGTTAAAGGGTCACATATGGGAGATAAATTTTCTGTCAAAAATGCTTAAATACTATAAAGTCATGACACATTCTGAAAGTCAAGAAAATGGGTCATATTTTAGAAAAGCATTACAATCATTATTGATTTAGTGGATGGATGGATGGATGGATGGATGGATGGATGGATGGATGGATGGATGGATGGATGGATGGATGGATGGACTGGTCAATAAATGAATGGGGGAATGGATGAGTGGATAGGTGGACTGACTTGAAGCAACAGACTTCATGCAACTTGGCCACTATAGGAGCAAAACAATATGGGACATTAATCACGAAATAATACTGGGAAACTATGGCACATAAGAGACTAGGGTCTTGTGATCAACAGCAGTTGATCAGCTGAGACATACGAGTTACAAGGAACTTGCAGATATGATCAGTTATTCTGTAGATTCTGTCTGTACTTGCGTCATCACATCAAAATCATCAAAAAAGCTAGAATAATCAAATGATCTATTAAAATCACACTTAAGATAGAAAAATGTCAGCAGGTAATTTTTGCAACACATGACTTCACATTCTGTCTATCAAAAGTGAATACCCATTTGAGGGAAATGATATTCCCAGCATTTTGTTTTTATTTGCATTTTGTTTTTATTTGTTTCTATATTGAGACATTCTTATCAATTAAACGAAATTTGTGTTTATTATATCACTTTTGCCCATCTGCTTTTTGACGAAGAAGCTTAACATATGTCTTTAGGTTACACTTCGCTCTAGGTTACACTTTTTGAAAAACTCACTTGTAGACTTGTGTGTCGTTGTACAGCAGCAATGACTCCTGATCCCCAGCAGAGAGCAGGCTTTTCCTGTCACTGAGACTTATTCGCCTGATCTCTGGCTCTGACTCAGAAGAAGCTCTCCACGCTTCACTGACCGAGTGCTCGTCCTCGGCAGCGGTGCATGACACATTCATTTAGCACTGCACACTAACACTCAGCATCTCCACCCCCACCCTCCCCCACCAACACACACACACAAATCCCCCACAAGGTCCTCCTCCTCCTGCCCCGGGGTTCACAGTGTCGCTGGGGCTGCTGTGTGTGTGTGTGTGTGTGTGATGCTGGCCATGACCAACAGCGTGGCTGGAGTAAAGGCCAGAGCCGCCTGAGAGGTTATGAGAAAGACTCAACCCTCCTCACCCTCAGCACAGCTGACTTCTGCTGCACTCACTACGAGCGGCGCTCCGACACACACACACACACACACACACACACACACACATGCATTCACCACTGTTTGCCTTCTGGCCCACCAGAGAGCTTCAGTATTTTTCCTTTCTCTTTTTTTTTTTGAGATACTTACTGTTATTTATGTGTTTAGATGAGACAGGCCTCTTATCACTTGTTGACTCGCGGAAACATCCACTGCATCTATTTACTATTTCAGCACTACCACACACACTCGCACCCTCTCACACAGTAACCTTGATGTTTCACCATGACCCTGCCAGATGCTCGGCAGCCCCATTCAAAGCACTTATTAGTCGTAAGACATGGTGAGACGTGAGCAGTGTGCCACAGTTTTATTTCCAAACATAATACACTGTACAGCACGTATACATTTTTATCTTTACATCTTGAATGTGTATGTTTTAGTAAGAAAAAATTGGATCAAGAGTATCTTTAATGATATCTAAGATACATAATTGTGCCCTAGTGACTGTTTAGTAAAGTAATGATGTAAAGGTACACACACGTTTCTATGTACGTGCTAAATTTACTAAACACTTGAGGGTACAACACAAGCAGTGAGAACAGGTACAGTTCAGCATTTCTTTTCTCAGAATGTATTCACATCACAGCCGCTGTTTCAGAATGTTAGTGTGTGGTTGACCTGTAGGTGAACTCTTCACCCTGAGTGCACCGTGTTACTGTGAACTGCTGCCACAGCAGGCAGAAGTGAAACTGATGTGTGAGTTTCTGGGCTGCTGGTGTACCCACGCTCTGTGTGAGCCACACGCCGGAACCTGTGGTGCCGGGTTCGATCTCTTGCTCTCTCTCTCTCTCTCATGTGCTCTCATTCTTTGAATTTTTTTTTTTGCTCACCTCTTACCTCTTTCTCCCTCCTGTCCACCTTGGTTCTCATTCTTGCTTTATCATCATCATCATCATCATCATTATCTCTCTCTCTCTCTCTCTCTCTCTCTCTCTCTCTCTCAGAATCATCCGATGCATTGTGGTCTGGTTTGTACAGATGTGACCGCACACACGTTTGCAGAGGCATGTCGGCACGTACTCAGCTGCCTCTGAACACGTACCACACAACAGCCAACTATCTTGTGCATACACACAGATAGAAACGCTTTTCATCTCAGCGAGTGTCTTCTTATGTATTCGCTTACCTCAGAGCGCTACCGTGAGAACCTCGCTTTCACAGTTGCTGTGTGTGTGTGTATATATATCAAGAGGAAATGTGCGGTTGATGCCCGCATGCATAAATATGGGCATTTTTTTTCTCTCTCTGTGCTCTGTGTCTAAGAGACTAACACTCCTAGTGCATCTTTCATAATGTTTCATAATATTATTACTTCCCAAGGCTTGCAACATCCAGAGTTTGCAAGTGTCAGCATTCGGCCTTTTCTGGGCCACTACTGAGAATATCAGAGTGTGAGAAAGAGAGAACTTGAGAGTACAAGACTGAGTAAGCGGGGGTATTTTTTAGTTGTGGCAGATTTTTTTTTTCCACCAGACTTTTTTTCCCCTTTCTCTGAGTGAGAACTGTGATGCAAAGGACACCAGATAGTGCGTATGTGTGTGTGTTTATGCGCGTGTATGGTTGTGTGTGTGTGTGTGTGTGTGTGTGTGTGTGTGTGTGTGTGTGTGTGTGTGTGTGTGTGTGTGTGTGTGTGTGTGTGTGTGTGTGTGTGTGTGTGAGCAAGTGGAGAGGAAGTGTTCTGCTATCCATTTGTGTGTGATTCACTGATGAAGTTTCCAGCATGGGGCCATTGCAGTACAGCTGCCAATATCAGCGCACCCCCTCCTAGTCGAGTGTGTGGGAGTGGGGCAGGGGGCATGCTGGGAGACAGCAAGACTATTTATGTGGGTGGCAGTGCCCAGAGGCCACTCCTCCAAATCGAACGCATGTGATTCCCATCTGTTTCCGAGACGACTGCCTGGGTAGGGCAGTGTGTGTGTGTGTGTGTGTGTGTGTGTGTGTGTGTGTGTGTGTGTGTGTGTGTGTGTGTGTGTGTGTGTGTGTGTGTGTGTGTGTGTGTGTGTGTGTGTGTGTGTGTGTGTGTGTGTGTGAAAAAGAAAAAGAGAGAGAGGGGACAGTGTGTGAGTGTGAGGGGGCTGAATTTGCCTCTGCTCCATGTACAGCAGACAGCAGATCCTCTCTGACAGATGCCACTGTCCAGACCCTCATCACAGGAAGTCATTCATATTACGATTTGCTTATCACAAACCCTCTGCTGGCTCTTCTGGGCGGCAGTTGGCCTCTCGCTTGACAGAGCGCGAGCAGCACTTCCTCTCATATTCCAGCTGTACCTGCTTCTCCTTTTCACAATCGCCCAGGCGCCCATGAGTCCTTCGTTCAAATAGCTAGATGGTGGAGTACGTCGAACGGACGCAGCCTTTGCGAACAGGATCTGTGTTAAAGGGGCCAGGATTGAAGCCCAGCAGTCGTAGCGTAGTGTGAGGTATAAGACACTCTTAAATTAGAAGCCCATATGTGGACGGGAAAAGCCATGCTGGTGCATTAAATGTCATGAAATGAATGTAAAAGCCATTTGATATGGGAAATGATGGAGTGGGAGTGTGTGTGTGAGTTTGTGTGAGTGTGAGTGTGGGTGTGTGTGCGGACTTTTGAGAAACCCCAGTGCTTTCTTACACCACCATCAGTTCATCATTGTGTCATAAGCTGCCCATGCCCTCGTACACATACAAACTCTGTTACCCCCTGTGGAGTCCATTTCCTTTGTAAAGGGCATGGGAACGCGAATAATTCCTTCTCTTCCTCTCTTCCTTCTCCTCTCCCCACAGTGCCCCTGTCCCCTTCATCACCCTCTCCATGCCCTCTCTCTCTCTCTCTCTCCAGCCTCATCATTACAGCACATCCTTTTTCAACCCTCCCCTTAAACCCATCTCCTATCTCTGTGTGGCTGTTTCACTTACCCCCCCCCCCCCACACACACACACACACACACACACACACAATTTTCTCTGTATCATTCTTTCATTTTAACTCTCTCTTTTCTTTTCTTCATGTCTCATTCCCTTTCATATTTATTTCCTGCCTCTCTTTGTCCATCTGTGCCCAATTTACCCTGAGCTGGGCTTGTTTTTTTCCTTGATAATTTGTTTTTGATTCCCTGGAATTAGAAAACCATTGTGTGCTCACTTGCTCATGCAAAAACACACACATACACACACACACACACACACACACACACACACACACACACACACACACACACACACACACACACTTGCTTACCCACCTTCTTTTTCTCTCTCTCTATCTCTCTCTCTCTCACACACACACACACACACACAAACACACCACGTACGCACACATTTTTATTGTATTATTCTATAAAAGTTCCTATAAATCACTGGTTATTAATCGGCCCCAGACGGCCTTCCCTCCCTCTCTCCCCCCGATCCTTCTGCGCGCAAACACAGACCAGATGCATAGGAAATGGGATGGCAAGAAGGGCACCCAGGAGACAGACTCTGCTTTTTCTCTTTTTTCCCCTTCTTCTTAGCTCTCTTGCTCTTTCTCTCTCCCGCCAATTCATCCTTTCTTTTTCCGAGAAGCTTCATTTATGTAGAATGCCCAGACCCCCAGACTCAGAGGAAATAAAGTTTAAATTAAAGTTTTTTTTTTTTTCAAAAAAATTAAATAATAAAAATAAATCATTCTTTCCTGCCAAAGAGCTGGTGTGTGGGATTGAGGTTAAACGTACATCCCTTTTTTAATACCGCGTAAGGCTTTGATTCCTATTTGTTCAGGACACTATTTGATGAATATCCACACATACACTGAGTGTACAGAGATAGCTATGATCTTGCACACCACATCTGCCAAATACCTAATCCGCTACCAATCCAATCAGACAGGCAGCTTCACTCATTGTTGGAGTCGCTGGTCTTGTGTTGCTTCAGTCCACCTCACCCTGTGATTTTTCTCCACCGATTTTATGTGCTCTGCATGTCTGACTCACATTTCAGCCGTAAGAAGAACCCCTGCCGTTTGCCACGGAATAAGCTGCATGATTTCCTCCTTGTCTGTTCTGCCTCTCTGATCAGCGAGGCTCTGATTAAGACATGGGGAAACACACCTGTCTGAGGCCACTGAGAGACAGTCAGAGTGAAAGGGTTGAAAAATGCCACCAGGGAAGATGATGTGAGTGAAACTGGATCAATTGGCCCCAACCTGCTGTCAGCCCCAGCCCCGCAAAGCAAGAACACACTCCCTGTGTGAGAATATGTGAGAAATGTGCGCCTTGGCTGCAGGGACTGGCTGTGAGGGCGTGTGGGGGGGGCTGTTTTTTAGGCACACAGGGACAGCCAGTAGAGTTCTTCCAAGAGAAACATGGTGCTGTGCATAGAGCTGGAGGGAAGGGAAGGATGAAGGGAAGGATGGTCTGCAATTCTTGGTGGAGATTGTTGGGGTTCTAATTAAGGTCTCTGTGTAAAGATGAATGGAGGGCAAAGGGAACTTTCAGCACATGACTTGGCCGGGAGCTGTTTTTAATGTAAATTTCCCCACAGATTCATAATGAAACCTAGAGTGAAACTGTGGAGATGTTTTAATGAAGACACAATGAACACCCATGTCGTCTCATTCTTTTGCAATATGTATTTTATTTTTGTTGGCTGAATAACAGTAATTTTTGCCCAAAAATTATCAGAGAATCGATACCTATCAGAGGACAGTGATGAATTGCACTCAAGGTTCCATTTTTTTGTTGTTGTTGTTCGACTTAAGATCTGCTGACTTGAACCTCAACTTCTACTTGAAGGTATGTGACAGACTGTCAGATGATGGGATGGGTAGGAACGAAGCTGGAGGATTTTGCAAGGTGAGAGAATGTGTTGATATGAAGCAGCGGATACAGATGTTCAGATGTCCACATCATGCAGCCGCACTGACCACACGCCTGCCAGCCCTGTGCAAATAGCCCCGTGTTGCTACAAATATGTAAATATGTTGACTTGGAAGGATCATCTCTTCCCCTCCAAACGTGCAGTGCCTGGGAGTGCGAGACAGTGAAGAGCAGAGGAAAACAGCTCCAGGATTCCTTATAAGGGCCTGTTTTGGTCTCCCACACCAGCTTCCCATCACATCCCTCAACTGGGTCAGTCTCACTTCAATCTGAGTACGTTCCGAACAGAGACACGATTTACACCCACACCAGCAAGACTGTCTCACACACCACCCGGGCCCAAAAAACGGTTTGAAATCTTACATTCACTCCTTCATGCACACTTCAACCTAGCACACACTCATACAGTATGCGACCATGGGAGCGCTTAAGAGCAGTTACGCAGACCTGTCAACAAGCTGGTTGTTTAGCACAGTCATCATCGCTTTCTGTGGTGTGTGGCTTAGTCATATCGGTAGTGCCCCTCCTACCACCTTCCCATGCCACAGCTGAACTCTGCATGCCCTCTGATGATTAAAAAGGGGAAGGAGAGATCGAAAAAAGCAGAAACCTCACTAGTTCTCATTTTCCATGGTGCTACCTCTTTCTTTGGTATGTGTGGTTGTTCTTACTGTGTGTGTGTGTGTGTGTGTGTGTGTGTGTGTGTGTGTGTGTGTGTGTGTGTGTGTGTGTGTGTGTGTGTGTGTGTGTGTGTGTGTGTGAGAGAGAGAGAGAGAGAGAGAGAGAGAGAGAGAGTGAGATGGTATCATTCCAGGGCTGGGTGGCTTTGTGGGTACAAGCCTGTGGTTTGGGTCTCAGTGAAGAAAGAGGTTTGAGCTGGTTGTAGGCTCCTCCGCTGCCACACTGAGACATACTGGCACCACAATGGTAGAGCTTGTTCCTTTATACAGTACATCCAAAATACGGAACCGCCAATGTGTGCATGTGTGTGTGTGTCAGTGTGTTATAAAGATGAAAAAACGGGTTGAGAAATATGCTTTTGTCCTCATGTCCACTGCATCTGTTCATAAGTGTGCATAAGTTCAAACTGTTCATCAAGCCGATTATATCTCGAGTATTTGGATTATTGCAGCCCGTTGGCTCTAGTGCAGAGTGCTGATTAGGTTGAATAGGAAACATGTCATAAATTCTGGCGTGTCCGTACGCTCGCCTGATCCCAGATCAGCATTGAGGACCCTCTGGATGGGATGTGTGCTCGTTTCGCCTACCCTGTGCCCCAGTTGCGTGTCTGCCCAGTGCCAGCACTGGGCCCAGGTTGAGCTTGGCTGATTGCTCTATAAGGTTTCTGGCTCAGCTATTTCCTGCCCCTGGCTCCTTGCAGCTGGTATTGTTCTCAGGGCAGTGTGGCCCCTGATCCTTTAACACAGCTCCATCCATCTATCTTTTCCCTGAGCTGGCAGTAATCTGGGCACTCTCCACACTGTTGGCCTCAACCCCAGCAGGATGTGGAGCTCAGCATTTGTGTGTGTGTGTGTGTGTGTGTGTGTGTGTGTGTGTGTGTGTGTGTGTGTGTGTGTGTGTGTGTGTGTGTGTGTGTGTGTGTGTGTGTGTGTGTGTGTGTATAAGTGAGTGCATGCATTTCTGTTCTTTTTTTTTTTCCTTCTTTTTTTCTCCTCTGATTTTGTGTCTTGGCTGACTTTTTTACCTCTCAAAGAATTTGGAAAGGCCATGAGATTTTTTTTCTGCATGATTTTCAGTACTGCTCTCTCTTGCTCTCTCTCTCTCTCTCACTGTGCCTGCTGTGGCTTCTCAGTAATAGATTTCATATGTTGCTGCAGTTGACATCAGTCTTAAACTATTTTACATGTGATCTGTGATATTTCCTGAGGAAATCTGTCAGATATTTATTAAAGGATAATAAAATAAACCTCTCTTGTTCTCCTCTCGCTTTCTTTCTCTTGTCCTTCTCTCGCTCTGTTTTTTTTTTTTTCTTGTATACCTTGTCCCTTCCTCTTGCTGTTGGCTTGGAAGCAAACTTGATTGTATTATTGTAGTTACTCATGCCTTTAAATGTTTCTTTTTTGGGAAACAATTTCCTTCCATTCATCGGATGTGCTGCAGGTCAGAACTGGGTTTTGTGTGTGTGTGTGTGTGTGTGTGTGTGTGTGTGTGTGTGTGTGTGTGTGTGTGTGTGTGTGTGTGTGTGTGTGTGTGTGTGTGTGTGTGTGTGTGTGTGTGTGCGTGTGTGTGTGCGTGCGCGTGTGTGTGCGTGTGCGTGTGCATGTGTGTGTGTGTCTGTCTGTCTGTCTGTCTCACTATGGGGGTCTCTTCCCTGCTTTATCTGCTCCCTCTCCCCTCCTCTTTTACTTCTTTCTTTTCTCTAGACATAATACAGTTTGGTGTACTGCATTGCTTTAGGCCACTGTCTTATTCGGGACACACTCTCATACATTCAGTAGACAGCCATGACATTAAGGCATGCCATGAGATCCAAAACATGCTTTACCTTATAAAGACATTCACACTTTTGTGCGGAGTATATGCACTTGCACCTCTGGAAATTGTGGAGGACAGTGCGTTTCCCGTTTCACGAAAAAAGTTTGAATTTATGAATTGTCTAAAGGTATTACCATTAAAACACTTAGATGTTTTTTTTTCTCTAGAAAAAAAAATGTTAAGGAACATATACATATGCAACTAATTAAAACTGATATTTATTAATGATTACAAGATTTCCAGAACCTGTATTTAATTTGTTTTATAATTACTAGTAGATGCTATAAATGTCATGAACGTCTCACTGTTGCTTTCACAGTTTAAATAATCGAATCCGTGCCCACCTGTGCCTCCACAAATAAACTGTTGTTCATCTCATTGAAAAACGGACATATGTTTTTTATTCACAACTTGACCAAGTAATTTTCCCTGCATTTTAAAACTTCTTATAACAACTGTTTAAAAAACATGATCATTTATTGATTATTGTTGCCTACATTATTAAAACATTATTCCTTTTTTTTTTTACTTAAAACATTATTACATACCTTAAATTTTAAAAGTTGCGAAAGGAGGCAAACCATAAGGTTTTACTTTCATGACCAGAGGAAAGTAAGTAATTAAATGCATGAAATAGCCAGCAACCACAACAGTGATGTTAAAACCAGAACAACTTCCAAATGTTATAAAGAAGGGCCGATTTAAATTAGCTTAAATTACCCCCCACCCCGGATTCAACCTTAATCTCTGTTCTCGAAACTGATGTGGAGTTTGCAGTACACCAGGGCTGCTATGGGAGGCCTCGCATCTTCAAAACAGTGTGGGCTTGTTTTATTGTAATAAATTACAACACTTTATTTGGATAGACCTTCTACAAACCTTTTACAGACTGTCATGAAACAGTAAATTCATTCTCTACATGTAAAAGGATGTTTATCTTTTATCCATCCTTCAACAACACATCATAAAAAAATTTTTACAGAGTCCACATGAACTGAATTTGAAATTGTAATAAAATATAAATGAGCTTGTAGTTGATGATCTAAAGTAAACCATTTCCAAACCATTTCAGGGCAACAGCACACACTTGCTTGCACACACACACACACACACACACACACACACACACACACACACACACACACACACACACATTCAGAAACCACTGGCACTTTGGAAACACCAACCAACCCACAACGCATGTCTTTGTGCTGTGGGAAAAACCTAAAGACCGAGAAAAAACCCACAAAGCAGAAGACCAGAACCGAAATTTTAGCACAACCCTGCCAATTTGCTAAAAATAACCAATTTTTAATTTGTTAATAAATATTTAACTATTGTAATTTAACGGAACATCTACAAGACAATTCACTCGTGTTATCACTAATAGTCACAGTTTTTGAAACAGTCTTCTCTAAGCAGTGTTGCTTTTCTATGTCTCTTGAAATTAAGAGGAAAAAGTCCTCTGTCTTGTAGATTTTCCCACAGTAGATGTTAAAAAGTGCTGACACTGAAGCCTCTCTCTCACTCACTCAGTTTCTATAATGCCGATCCTGTACAAGGTCGCTGGCACCTGGTGCCTATCCCAGGGGACTTGTGGAACTTGGCGAGGTACACCACCGTGTCCATCAGGGCACAAGCACGCACACATTCACACACTCGTTCACACACTATGGGCAAATTTTGAAATTCCAACTAGCCTAATCTGCTAGTTAGACTGTCCTTAGACTGTTTGAGGAAACCCATAAAGCACGGGTAGAACATGCAATCTCCATGCACACAGACCCGAAGGTGGGACTGTCAACCTGTCGACTGTGGGAACCCTCAACCTTGGATGTGCCAGGTCACAGTGCTAAAGTATATTAAATAAATATGCCCTAGCAGATCAGACTGAAATAATTTTTGATTAAATCTTAAATGAAACACAATAGTGAGAAATGTTTTGACAAAAAAGTAAATGTTCAATATCTTGAATATTCAGTACTGATTCTGCACCATTTCTGTGTCAGTATTGTAAGTTAAGCAATTTTGTGATATTGACCATGTCAACTCTTTTTTCAGTAATTTTGTTTAAGCAGGTCTTTGGACAACACAAATTTGATCATTTGGTTTGAAGCTGACAGTACGGCAGGGCTGCGCTGTTATAGGAAATTAATCAGCACTTTCTGACCCAGATGTGACAGTTCAACAGCGATGTGGTTCAGCACTGCACAGATCTTGTGTCATTATGGAGTGATATCCATTCCTCAGAGTAAACATTGCACTGCATCATCATCGCTTGTGCCCACTCTACGGTTAAACTAAGAGCTGTGTTGATGGAGAACACGATCCTACTGAATCACTCTGTTACTCCTGTCAAATGATGACGAAAGGCAAACCATAAACTGAGGAAATGTCATGTTTCCCAGCATCGGTCAGTTTTATTCCAGTGCCACGTGCTCAACCTTATGACCAGCAACAACCCAGTAGCATGTGACTGCCAAGCAAAATAAAAAAACGCTACTGCTCTTTTTTTTTTTTTTTTTTTTTTTTTTTTTTTTACAGAAGTGCTTCTAACTTATATGAACTCATCATATTAAGAACAATAGCCAAGAAATATTGTTATTTCTTGTGATAAATGCACCCTCATGTCTCAGTATCCTCCCAACTAACTATTTGGTGATAATTCAAACATTTTCATTGGAAAAATATGGTGCTTCTCATGCTCACAAATGCATGTATGCTATATATCACATCAGTTATTTGTTTTTCATGTTCCTTTTTTTTCCCTTTCTCTTCATTGCTTGGAACACCAGTGCTGGAAAACAAACACTTCAGCACTTGGCATTGTGAGCCCTTGAATTGCCCTGCGTCCCTGCTCCCCTCCCTCGGCTTTTCCCTTTCATCCCGCTCCCAGCAGTACACCCGGTTCACTCTTTCTGGGGTCCCCTGACAGCAGTACCCATAATTCACCCAGAGACACAACACCCACACCATGCTCTCACTAACCTTTATAGAGCAGCCAAGACGCAGCAAGAGGGGGAGTGAGGCAGGGGCTGGGCAAATACTTTCACTGCCTCTCATCGGGCCCCTGACCATGAGCAAGGCCAGGCCATGCACAGGCACCCACTGAGTCTCAGAGCTGTGCAGCAAGAAAGGGAAGGATGGAATGAGAGAGAGAGAGAGAGAGAGAGAGAGAGAGAGAGAGAGAGAGAGAGAGAGAGAGAGAGAGAGAGAGAGAGAGAGCAAAGGAAGGAGAGAGTAGGGGAACTGACAAATAATCTGGGTTTAAAAGAATGAAGGGTGATGGATGTAAAAAATAAGTGATTAAGTAGTGAAGAGAGATGGACAGGTGAAGGACAGCAGAAAACGGAGACATGAGAGAGCAGTGGCAGTTATTTTGAAGCAGATGGAAAAGGACAGAATGAGAAGAAGAGAATGAATCAGGGCACAGGGTTGCCTGCTTTTCACAGCATATGTCTGTGTGTCAGTGCATGAAGATTTATTTGTTTGTGCCTCTGTCACATTTTTAATGAGTTCCATATTGCCGACTGACAAACTTGCATCACCAGCACAGTACACATAGCAAAGCCTGGCCTCCTCTTTCTCCACAATCTTCTCCTCTCTTGTCTTCACCACAGGACGAATCCTAGTGTACACAATAATGTACATTCTCAGCCATCAAATGTTCACATCCCAGATACATTCATTTATTCACAGCAAAAAAAAAAAAAAAAAAAGCTGTTTCTTAAACTAACTGAATTCTATCTCCTGAGTACTGTAGATTAGTTCAGTTGGATTTGCTAGCTTAATTGCTTGGCTCTTGTAAGTGAAATGTGCAGCCAATTCCCGAAATAACCTCCCAGGTGTTGCATATTTAAAATACTTGTATTCTGACGAAGCTGTAATTGTGTTCATGGAGATGACAGAGCATCTCCAACATGGCAAGTTTTGTAGGGAGTTCCTCCAAAATAATATAAGACAAGATCATTAGTTTTAAGATAATTCACCTACAGGGATGTGTTCTGGAGGCAGGACAAAAACAGAGGGACAGAGAAAAGTCACATGAACATGGGAAGAACATAAACATCTCATTATCTATAACCTAAGCTCAGGTTTAAACTGGGCACCCTGGAGCTGTACACAGTGTTAGTTTCAGAAGTACGATGTATTAGCCTTAGGTGTGACTGCTACTACAGGATCAGGTGGATTCACTGCAGGCACAGGTGTGATTACATCTATTGTGACTGCTAGTGGAGAAATGATTGCATCTATTTGTATGTCACTGTTAGCTTAGGAATAACTGCATCTTTTGTGACTGCTAACAAAACACAGGTGTTACTGCAACTC
Source organism: Clarias macrocephalus (assembly GCA_011419295.1). NCBI lineage: Eukaryota > Metazoa > Chordata > Actinopteri > Siluriformes > Clariidae > Clarias > Clarias macrocephalus. Next base: position 50,588 of record JAAGKR010001072.1, read on the forward strand.
AGGTGTCACTGCGTTTTTTTACTTTTAAAAAGCCATAAGTGTCCGTCTGCCATGACTAGTACCACATCATAATTCCATTCATTGTGGCTAATAGCACTGGTGTAAATGCATCTGGAGCGTCTGCTAGCACATTTGTCTTTAGTCATCTCGCAGGCATATCAGAATGCGGAGTCACTTCTAGCAGAGGCGGTACATCTGGAGCTTTAGTTTGGGTTAACGTTGCTCTGGTGGCTGCCATCCTAAGTTCAGATTGGTAGGGTATGTGTGAGCGAAGAACTCAGGTACAATCTGACTGATTGAATCTTTGTGCTTTGGTTAAAGTTGAGTCAGAGCATTTAGGAGCTGGCCATCTGTCAGCACTGGATTTGGACAATAGGAAAAGAATGTGTCAGAGGAGTTGGTAAATGGAGGGCTTGGTGATGTCTGTTGAGTTGTTTCATAAGCCTGGACATCTTTCATTTTATCCACTTGAAAATTCCCGAGTGAGATGTTTACAAATATTTTTACTGTATGGTGTATTGCTTATCATTAACCCAAATGCAAATGGAGTAGTTTGGACTTGTCACACTTTGATGAATGTGGCGCTCCACAGTCAGCAGAGACTGGACTAGGGAGCATTCCTCTAAGAGGAGCTCACTAACTGTGGTCTGGAGGGTGTATCTGTTTGTGTGTGGGACGCAGGGCATGTGTTGTTACTTGGAACTATGACTATCACATGCACACATGCAAGCGTTAGCTCTGGGAAATGGGCATGGTGGAGTGCAGCTGAGTGAGTGGGGAGTGTGGAGGATTCAGAAAATGAATTAAGTCATTTGGGCTTTACTGCAAGTCACACCCCAGTTCAACGAAAAGGCAGAGCGTGCTGCAATGTAACCAAAAGCCCATTCCAAATCAATAAGTACGTGCACACATACACACACAAACACACACACACGCAGTCTAAATCAAGCGGCCCCCCTCTTATTATTCTCCCCCACCCCAGGAGACTCAGCTTTCTTGGCAGTACTCAGGAATAAGCCACCTGCAACCCCCCTCCCCCCACCCCCCTTCTCTTTCTGATTGTATGTGTCTACTCTTTCATATTAAATAAGCCTCTCATATATGAGTTGAGCTCCAGATGAACCTGTGTACGCACAGATGCACACAGTAACCTAACATGCAACAACATGCATCTGAGGACCAGAACTTTAGACATGGTCCTTCCCAATCCCTCTTTCTCTAGTCTTTTCTGCCTCTCTCCCTTGTTCCTCACCTTTGACCTCTCTCAGGGACTGAAACTTTCCCCTCCACCTGGGATGGAGAAGAAAAAGGGGATTTTTCCAGAATAAATTATTGCCTTTTCACTTCTGTATTTCAACCCTCCCTCCTTCATTCTCTTACTTCATCCACTGCCTGGCTCTCCCTTGCTTCCTTTCCCTTTCTGCCAAAAGAAGAGATGGCATGCAGATGGCATGTGCATTAGTGTGTTTACATTTAGAACTTGGGACATTCTTGGCATAATTTTACTGGTAATGCAGATGCCTAATTGTGTTTTATCGCAATCATATTTGCAATTCATGTCCTATAATATTTGCATGTACATTTATGGCACTTGGCAGATGTAATTTGAAGAAGTGCTTGTCTACGTGGAAACATATCCATTTCATTTGGTTAAAGCTTTTTTTTTTTTTTTTTGCTGCATTCATACCTTACTTCAATATTATAAAATGTTTATTTTTGCACTCTTATTTATGTACATTTTCAGGGGAAAATTTTTTAATCCTTACATTTTTTTATTTAGACTTTCAAAGTACTTGTTACAAATCTTAAAGTTCTTATGTCTCATCTGGCCAATGACTGTAGTCAGATTAGCACCAGATTATTTCAGATAAACATCTTTAGCATCCCAACTAGCGCACGTCAATGTATTGGCACCCTGTCCAGGGTTTCCCCAGCCTTGTGCCCAAAGTCTCCTGGTATAGGCTCCTGGCCCCCGCAACTCTGTAACAGGATAAGTGGTATAGAAAATTAATTAATAAATGTATGCTAAACTACCAATAATCATGTCAGTTCATCACCAGTCATGACCTTCTCTCACTATCTGTGTGCCCCTGAATATGGCTAAACCACAGGAGAACTGGATAAGTAATGCTTGGCCCTACCTCAGTAAAATGTTTCAATATACTTCAGTAAACAAAGACTTTTATAAAAAGAGGTCTTTCCTTCTGTTAGGCTCAGTTTTTAGCACTGTCGCTTCACACCTCCAGGGCTGTGGTCAAATCTCTCCTCCAGTCAGTGTGTTCTTTCCTCGCTGGTTGGGTTTCCTCCAGGAACTCTAGTCCCCTCTCACAATGCAAAAACATGCAGGATAGATTGTTTGGCTGTGTGAGACACAAGACAAACGGTATTGATGATTAATGGATGTTATTGAGGTAATTTGATAACATTAATTGCCTATATTTAACTAGTTTTTTTTTCTGTGTTGACTTCAGTAGCAAACATACCTGACTAGACAGAACATCACATTCTAGCTAATAGTAAAATTGTGAACTTGCAAAAACTGAATATATTTTAGGCAAAACCAAACAATTGTTATAGAATACAAAACTTTCCTTTAACTAGCAATTGTTAGTATTTTGTCTAGCACGGTTATTATCCAAGGTATCTTGAGACTCAAGGTGAGGGTAAATCAGTCAGTAGCTGAGCCACTGATGCTCTTAAAGTCTGACAAGTATTCTTCCATGGTTCTTTGGTCTCTAAAAAAGTTCTAAGGCTCTAAAATGGGTTCTGATTGGAATCTTTCCAACAGTCAAACACCTCATGTGGTTCTCTAAGTGGTACAGCAGAAGACCTGTCATGAGGTACTTGTGGCTTACATTCTGGTGTAAACAACATGCCAAACACATGGGGGATCTTTTCTTGGCACACTTTGTGCACCTTAGTACCAACCGAGCATTGTTTAAATGCCACAGCTTACCTTTGTATTGTTGCTGACCATGTCCATCCCTTTATAACCACAGGAAAATGTGTCGGGTCACAAAGCTAAAACCATCTAAAACTGGTTTCTTGGAGGTGAAGCGGAACATCTGCGCCTGGGATGTGCAGTCGACGAATCCGCAACAACTAGGTAACGCTATCATGTTGATATGGACCAAAATCTCTAATTAATGTTTGGACCTTGTTGTATCTATGCCACAAAGAATTAAGGCAGTTTGTAAGACAAAAATGGGGTCCGACCCAGTAGAAGCAAGGTGTACCTAATGAAGCAGCTGGGGAGTGCATATTTGATAATAATCCCATAAAAAGAATTATGATATAAAATCTTCCTTCTTCAAAAATCTATTTATTTGTCAATATATTATTTTTGCAGAGTAGTAATTCATTTTTTAACTCTTTAAGCTGTATGTCGCCTTAGGCTTGCTCACAAAGGATAAACTGAATTATAGTCCATATTTATTTCCATACTATATATGTTCTACTATATTTCCATAATTTTTTTTTTATTCTGTGAAGCTTCTTTGTAACAATAACCATTGTTAAAGCACTATGCAAATAAAATTGAATACTCCTGTTGCCTGTTTTACTTGTATAAAAGTTTTGAATTAACCACCTCAGAAAGTATCAGAGCATCTTGGGATAAAACGTACAATAAAAATGTCATCCATTTTGCGGTTTTCTGATAATTCCCCAGCAATTGCATTCAGTATCATCCATGTTGACTGCAGCATCAGTCTTACCACACCTTTGACTCTGCTTTAAGATTACACTTAATCTCCACCCAATTAACTAAAACTCACCTCAGGCATAAAATGTGTTTACTTGTGCAGATCAGCTCTGAGCCTCACCATAGCTGTCATTCACTCACTGCAGTTACACCTGGGTGTAAATTGTTCAGAATGGTCTGATGCATTAGATTAAAGTGGTTCAGGTTCATTTGCTATGCATCATGAAAACAAATGGGCTCAATTAAGTGCAAAGTCACTGAGACAGTCATTAGCAAGAGGTCGTTCTCAGTCCTGGTCTCATGTATGTGTGTGTGTGTGCTTGTGCCTGCATAGCGGCAGATCACGAGACACAGAGCCCGGCTGGGCCACAGTGTGTTTGACTGATTGTAAACCAGCGAGCCCTGGCTAGTCTCATTGAGCTGTAGCCTGTGTAGAAGCGAGCCTGGCCAATGTATTCCTGCTATGTGATAGAGCACTGAAAGGCAGCACACACTAATATGTCTCCGGCTTGACTTGTCTCTCTGAAGCTTTTCCAGTTCAACAGATCTGTTTACAGTGCTGGGAGAACACATTTATTGTGTTTACTGGGATTTATGCAGAGTGCAAGGTGTGTGTGTGTGTGTGTGTGTGTGTGTTTGTGTGTGTGTGTGTGTGTGTGTGTGTGTGTGTGTGTGTGTGTGTGTGTGTGTGTGTGTGTGTGTGTGTGTGTCTCAGTGTACAGTGAGTATAGAAACTAAGGTGTATTGTATACAGTACATGTGTGACTACCTGTATAAGTGTATATCTAATATATTTTTGAATATAATTGAATCATCCTAGCCTGCCCAGTATCAGAGCACAGTCCTCTTTATGTGGAACCCATTCCATGGCTTAGTGGCAGAAGCCAATTACCTAGAACAGTATAAGTGACACAGGACAGGACTTTTCAAGAGTTGCCTCTTAGTGTCCATCGCTCCATGTTCTTTAGCAAAACCAAGGTCAAAGTTGAGGGTCACAATGGCTCCTGCATTCCAGCAAATTCATTACAAAAGTAGGCCTGTATGGTCCACCACACTAAGGAGAGAGCACCTGTGTGGCGATACATCCAAAACACATCCAAAAGCATTCACAGAAGCACTTTCAGCAAGAATAATAATCTGATCATTTCATCTGATAATCAGATAATATTAAAGACGTCAACAGTTATATTGAACCTCCACCTGCCTAACACGCAGTATGACTGCAAAACAATTTCTGTTATCCATTTTTACCCAAATGAGGATGGGTTCCCTGTTGAGTCCTGTTCCTCTCAAGGTTTCTTCATATTGCCATCTCAGGGAGTTTTTCTTTGCCCCTGTCGCCATTGCCCTTGACTTGCTCAACAGGGACAATCTAATCATTTTGATTCATACACATTTTACACATTTCATACAAATTTCCATAATTTCTTTTGATTATGGAAAGCTGCTTTGCAACAATGACAATTGTTAAAAGCGCTAAATAATAATTAATTGATAATGTTATGTCATAATAAACAAAACTTTTTGACTCCTTAATAATTGCTTCTAAGTCATTCCGAATCGCATCTGAACTATCAGTGTGCTTTTATTTAGCACATTTCAAAACTTCTCTCGAACCCCTGATCAAGACCACTACTTGGTGTGCATGAAAGTTAATTGTACACACTAGCACACTAGCCTTCCATTTAATGCTATTTGGGATTCAAACTCTGAACTCGGAAGTTAATTAAGGTGATATTCTAAAGCAGAATTAGTGGAGACATAAAGAGAAACTTGCAAGATTTCCAAGATTGTCCATGTTTAATTCTCCCATGTTTAATTCTCCTCACCTTTTGGCAACATACAGGTGGGGGGGAAAATGATCCCCTGTAGATTTTGTTAGTTTGCTCACTTACAAAGAAATGAAGGGTCTATAAATTTCATTATCATTTATTTAATTTAAAGGATAGAAACAGAATATCAACCAAAAATCAAGAAAAAGCACATGATACAAACACTATAACTGATTTGCTTTTCAATGAGTAAAAAGTTTTTAAATTTATAGATTACAGATCTTCTCTAAATCCTTAAGGTTTCTTGGCTGTTGCTTGGCAACTCCCTTCATAAATTTTCTATAGGATTAAGGTCTGGAGACTGACTCGGCTACTCCATGACCTTAATGTGCTGCTTCTTGAGTCACTTCTTTATCATGTTGGCGATATGTTTTGAGTCATTGCCACTAGAAGACCCATCCATGACCCATCTTCAGTGTTTTGGCAGAGGGAAGGAGGATCTCATTCAAGATTTTTCAATACATGGCCCATCCATTGGTCCCTCAATGCCGCAAAGTCGACCTGTACCTTTAGCACAGAAACAGCCCCAAAGCATGATGTTTCCACCTCCGTGCTTGACTATAGGGATGGTGTTCTTAGGGTCATAGTCAACATTTTTCTTCCTCCAAACATGACAAGTCGAGTTGATGCCAAAAAAGCTAATTTTTAGTCTCATCTGACCACAGCACTTTTACCAATCCTACAGGATTTCAATCTGTGGCAGCGTATTGTGTTACCAATGGTTTGTGTGGTGATTTGAACTGCCTTGAGATCATTCACAAGCTCCTCCTGTGTAGTTCTGGAGTGATCCCTCACTTTCCTCTTGATTATCTTTACCCAATGAGGTCAAGTCTTGCATGGAGCTCTAGACCAAGAGTGATTGGTGGTTACTTTGTATTTTTGCCATTTGTGAATAATCGCTCCAACAGTTGTCTCTCAACAAGCTTCTTAATAATTGTCCTCTACTCCATTTCAGCCTGGTGCATGTCTACAATCTTGTCCCTGATGTTCTTTGACAGCGCTTTGGTCTTGCCCATGGTGGTGAAGTTTAAATGGAAGATAGAGATTATATAGACAGGTGGCTTTTATACACATAACGAGTTGTTGTTAGGAGCACCTTCCACACAAGCACATAACCCCTCAGTAGGAGCCAGAATTATCGTTGTTAGGGGATCAAATACTTTTTTTTTTCTGTCTCCGTCCTATAAAATAAACTCATGATAAAATTATAGCCCTCATTTATATAGACTCACTTATAGACTTAAAGTAACTAGGTCTAAATAAGTGGGCACACTTACAATATCTGCAGAGGATCAAAATATTATTTTCCCCACTGTAGTACCAGTAAGCGGTTAAAAAAAAATTTCACCCCTTTTAATTACATTAACTGATGGTTGCAAACTGTCGGTCCCCAGCTTCGCCAGTCGTGGGTAGTTACTTTTGGCACTCGGGCTATGCCCTAGTGCCTACTTGTGAAGTTGCAGTTAAGGAAATCATTGTGTCTTGTTGTAATAAAGCATTATTAAGTCATTAATATAGGCAAGAGAATAAGCCATTTCACACACAGAGGTCATTCAAAATGCTCCAAATAGAAGACAAACTCATTTAAAGGGAAAGAAGAGCTTGAAACTAAATAATAAAAGAACAAAAAATTTAGGAATAAAATATAAAATATATTTTTCTGTTATGTTTTATCTTATGTTTCTGTTACAAGAAAATGAAATACATAACTGTCAACTGTGATTGTGCAATAAATAGCGCGTACTGTTCCAACTTGTGCCTGAGATTTAATCAGTTCATTTTATTCATACTTACATACATACATACATATCCAAAAAAGTTTTATTTTCCTCGATTTGCTAGTTAGTGCTGCTGCTTTTATTCTTCAATCTGTTATTCTGTTCACATTCTGTGCATTTTAAATATATAAACCCCAGCCTAAAGAATGTCTCATATAGATTTCATTTGTGGTTGTTTTTTATCCTGAAAGCTGAAAACAATATTTGCGTGTGTCATGAGAGAGCAGCGAGTGAGGCTGCTGCCTTTTGCTGATGAGTTAAAGTCGATATAGACCCTGCAGTGTGAAATAGCGAAGGCCTTTTCAGGTTTCTGGGTCATCCCTAGCTCCGGTTGTAGCTGTTTGATGGCTGTCCAGGTTGAGTGTTTTAGCATGTTTTGAAAAGCTGTGCATGCTTTAAGTCTTATTGTGCTGACTTATATGGGTTCATGTTGCGTCCTCATTTTGAACATGTTCACATGACTGTTTTGCCTTTTCATGGTTGTGGTATGGCAATACAGCTGCTGGATGTGGGAGTGCAATCCTGTACCCAAGATTTCTAATTCTTATATTAATTGTAATAGATGACACAATGTGCTTCTGGTAAAACTAGTGATAAAGGCATGTATTTATAATTGTGTGTGGGTGTGGGTGTTTGTTTGAGAGACTGGGTGCTGCTGGGCTTCACAGCTGTGTCATGATGCTGTTCTTGGAAAAACTGGACATGTAAATGTTTATTGGCCTGTGTGTGTGTGTGTGTTTGTGTGTGTGTGTGTGTGTGTGTGTGTGTGTGTGTGTGTGTGTGTGTGTGTGTGTGTGTGTGTGTGTGTGTGCGCGTGTGTGTGTGTGTGTGTGTGCGTGTGCGTGTGTGCGCGTCTTTGCTGCCTCTTTCAAGAATGTGACGTGTCATCCTGGCTGTCAGACAGGACTGCGTTGTATGTAAAGAATCAGATTCATCTCAGACAGTGACCACGCATCATTCTGTTTCTCTGTCTTTTTATCTCTCTCACTGTGAATGGGTCGTCTGTGACTGGAGACATATAGTGCTGGTCCCTCTCCTCACGCAATCCCCCCAGACTTGGTGCACATGGGTCTTCTCAACGCCATACAGACTAAACATGTTTCGCCTGGCCTTGTTCCAGATTTACCCGCATCTTAGGCGTCTGCACACATACACCTGTCTAGGAGATGAATGTTTAGGAGTCTTCTGGACTTCTCCATAGAGCAGGTCAGAGCTGGTGACAGCATACATCAGAATGTCACATTGAACTTCACCTGCGCTTTGCTCATTTAACTGCATGTCTGGGGGAAAACGGGTTTAGTTTAACTACACTTCCAAAAAACCTGTAACTGTTCAACTTCAACTTGCGGCTGTCCCACTGGCTGGATGAAATTCCATGTTGTCTTTAGAGTGTTGCTGTTTCTCAGGACTTTTATTCAGAGGTTCAGTTTGTTTTCTGTGAAAGTAAAAATAACAGGTGAACTGGGTGATTGCCATTTGTGTCAAACTGATATTACATTTACATATACTGATCTAAATTAAAAGACATTTTTAACATAAGTAACAAAACCCATTTCAACAATTATGTGCATACTGTATGCCAGATAAATGACCTATAACCTACACAGTGCAGTAATGAAATATCAATTTTGCCTGTCTCTGCTCACTATAACTAAACTTTAAGTTGAAATTTAACCGTCAAAATACTTTATACGGAAATAAGACATTATTAATATTTGTATTAATGTGTGAATCCATTTGATATGGCATGCTTAAAGTGTCATGTTCCCAGAGTCATCTGTTTTAGCTTATGACAAAAAAGTATGTTTTATTCGTTTAGTCACTCAACTCTGTTACCCCACATTCACCCCTATGAACTATTTGGAATTTTCCACAAGGTATATGTTCAACAGGAAACCTCCGTCATTTAAATTTCCTAAAGATCATGGGAAGAAGAAAATGTAATTATATATTTTCGGTGGTACTGTGACAGTGACCGATAACTACGGTGGCCGTGTAGTGCAAAACAAATTAAGAAAACCGAAAGCAAAATAACATTCAAAGAAAAAATAACAAATTCAAAATCAAATTAACAGATCCAAAAACTAAACAGCAAATTCAAAACCAAATTAACAAATTCGAAAAAACAAAATAACAAAACTCGAAACTAATTGTTAATTTGGTTTTGAATTTGTTATTTTATTTTATTTGGGTTTTGTTCATTTGTATTACACTTCTCGGCCAGTCAGATACGAACCGGAAAAGGTAGGTATAGTTTGCGAATTAAATTCTTACCGCTGATTGGACGAGACACCTGTCACTCAAGATAAACAAGATGTAGGAAATTGTGTCTCTTTCTTGTGTGTTCTGCTTCATTTTAAAAACATTTTTTCGGTGTGCAAAACTAAGAAAAAAAATATTTTTCATTAGAAAGCAAGGAAATGGAATTTATTCAACATTATTTTGAGGACGGACATTCGTATGCCATGATTTTGGATATGCTGATGACATATCACGGTATAAAGATTAGTTTGCGAACTGCTGTATCTCTTTTAAAAGCAAAAGATTTTTTCCACAAGAACTGCAAAAATTTGGCAGAACGCCATATTTGAAACCACAATAAGGACAGTACATGTTTGCACATTCATACACACACGAATCTACCGCCGCTACAGCACTTCCTGTATATCTTGAGTGACAGATGTCTCATCCAATCAGCGGTAAGAATTTAATTCGCAAACTATGCCTACCTTTTCCGGTTCGTTTCTGAACGGCCGAGAGGTGCAAACCAAATTAACAAAACCGAAAACTAAATAGCAAATTCAAAATCAAATTAACAAAACCGAAAACTAAATAGCAAATTCAAAATCAAAATAACAAACTAAAAATCAAAATAGCAAAACCGAAAACAAATTAACAAAACGCAAAACAATATAACAAATTAGTTTTGGGTTTTGTTATTTTGTTTTTGAATTTGTAATTTTGATTTGGGTTTTGTTATTTTGTTTTTGAATGTTTTATTTTTATTTTGTTTTGGGTTTTGTTATTGTGGTTTTTAATTTGTTATTTTGTTTTCATTTTGTTAACTTGTTTTGCACTTCTTGGCCACCGTAGATAACCTTGTTAACACGAATTACAGAATGAACGTAAACAAAAACAAAAAAAAGATAACATTTTCAGCATAGTTCACAAAGTTGAAGCGTAGTTTACAAAGTGGTAGAGTGACTCACGCAGTTGTAATGTTGGTCTTGCAGTTGTAGCACAGGTCACACTGTTGTAGCACAGGTCACACAGTTGTAGCACAGATCAAACAGTTGTAGCACAGATCACACAGTTGTAGCACAGATCACACAGTTGTAGCGTGGTTCACGCAGTTGAAGCATAGATTGCACAGTTGTAGCACAGGTCATACAGTTGTAGCGTGGTTCACGCAGTTGTACCACAGGTCATACAGTTGTAGCACAGGTCACACAGTTGTAGCACAGATCACACAGTTGTAGCATAGGTCACACAGTTGTAGCACAGATCACACAGTTGTAGCACAGGTCACACAGTTGTAGCACAGATCACACAATTGTAGTGTACAGTAGTTCACAAAGGTGAAGCACAGGTCATGCAGTTGTAGTGTAGTTCACATAGTTGAAGCATAGATCGCCCAGTTGTAGCACAGGTCATACAGTTGTAGTTCAAGTCACACAGTTGTTGTGTACAGTAGTTCACACAGTTGTAACACAGGTCACACATTTGTAGTACAGACCACACAGTTGTTGTGTACAGTAGTTCACACAGTTGTAGCACAGGTCACACAGTTGTTGTGTACAGTAGTTCACACAGTTGTAGCGCAGGTCACACAGTTATAGCACAGGTCACACAGTTGTAGTACAGATCACACAGTTGTTGTGTACAGTAGTTCAAACAGTTGTAGCACAGGTCACACAGTTGTAGCACAAGTCACACAGTTGTTGTGTACAGTAGTTCACACAGTTGTAGCACAGGTCACACAGTTGTAGTACAGATCACACAGTTGTTGTGTACAGTAGTTCACACAGTTGTAGCACAGGTCACACAGTTGTAGTACAGATCACACAGTTGTTGTGTACAGTAGTTCACACAGTTGTAGCACAGGTCACACAGTTGTTGTGTACAGTAGTTCACACAGTTGTAGCACAGGTCACACAGTTGTTGTGTACAGTAGTTCACACAGTTGTAGCACAGGTCACACAGTTGTAGTGTACAGTAGTTCACACAGTTGTAGTGTACAGTAGTTCACACGGTTGAAGCACAGGTCACACAGTTGTAGTGTAGTTCACACGGTTGAAGCATAGATCGCACAGTTGTACCACAGGTCATCCAGTTGTAGCGTGGTTCATGTAGTTGTACTACAGGTCATACAGTTGTAGTGTAGTTCACACAGTTGTAGGTTAAAGTAGTTGACACAGTTTGTAGCACAGGTCACACAGTTGTACTGTATTTCACACAGTTGTAGTGTAGTTCACACAATTGTAGCATAGGTCACACAGTTGTAGCGTAGTTCACATAGTTGTACCACAGGTCACACAGTTGTAATGTATTTTACACAGTTGTAGCATAGTGCATACTGTGGTAATATAGTTCTTGCACTTGTAACATAGTTCACAGGTGTAGCATGGCTCGCGCTGTTGTAGTATGAGTCACACGTGTATTTTTTGTCACGCTCATATAGTTTCGTTCATGCAGTTCTAGCATATTTCACACAGTTATAGTGTGAATCACACCTATGTACTGTAGGTCACGCAGTTGTAGTGTAGGCCACGCTACCTTTGTTCTACTTCCGATAGTTCCACAGCTCTCCATAGACGCTGACCTCCAAAACTAAACTCCATATTTAGGTTGTGTTTGTTACTGATATTATAAGATGATTTATAGCATCACACTTAGAAAATGTCCTAGTGAGTCACTTCACTGTTTACATGATACACTAGTGCTGAGTTTGGGTAAATAGACTGTAATTGGGACTGAAACGTTCCTTCTATTTTTCCAAGATTTATTAGTGCTGAATGATGAACCATGACCTGTATGTGTTTGAGGGGAAGGAATGAGAATGTTAGCGTATGAGTGCATTTGTTTGTGAGACACATCTTATCTAGATTTGTTCTTAACTTGTGCCAAAGACAGGGGTAGAAAATAGGCAGTGAGCATTCAATCAGCTGTATGTATATTCTGCAGGGACATGAAAGTGGCCATATACCCATCCTCCCTACTCCCCCTCACTCATTCCCTCTGTCTTTTTCTCTTTCTCTGGCAGTTCAGGGCAGATTTCTCCCACACTCATGGACGCTCGGCTGTGTGGCTGTGTGTTTATGTTGGAGCCCGGACTTCCTAGTGGCAGCCTGCACCTATCTAAACATCCCCCCGGCCGCTGCTCTGTGTTCCCGGTCTCGCACGCCCCCCACCCCTACCCCCACCTCCCCACTCTCTGTCTCTCCTCTTGCTTAGCTGGAATTCTTTGGACAGAACGGCTTAAATTGAGAAAAGGATTCTGAACGACGAAAGGAGAATTTTTTCACATGGACACATTCCACCAAGCTCTTGTCCATTTCATGTTCCATTCCTCTGTTTCTAAATGGAGAGTTCCTATGATCCTGAGTAAACTTCCAGCAGGCTGTGGGCCCATTCACACACACACACACCCAAACACACACACACAGTATACTTTGAGCACACTAAATTTCAGGGATGCCTTGTTAGAATGTGTTGCAATTTCTTTTCCCAAATAGTCAACCACAGACTTAGTGAAGTGTTGAAGAATTTTACAAAGATCCTGGCCCATTGTGACCTTCAAGGTAGAAGGCTACAGTTGGGTTGAGTTGGTATGGATTTCTACTCAAAATACCTTGTCTCTTCCTTATTGGAAGTCCACTAGCCTGATGACAGGTCAGGCTACATAATGAGGTGCAGCTATTTTAGTGGAAAGTGCCTGCCACATCTGGTAAATCTCATGTAAAACTTTTTTGTTTTTTTTTTATCTTATCTTAACTTCTTCTTTCATGATGAGACCACAACAATGTATTCTAAATATTTTTATTATTTATAATTAAGTTGTTTTTGTAACATACTATTTTTTAATCAGGTATTTGTATTTTCCTGCCTAACCCAACTGTGCCATTAGCATTTTTACACATATAAAACATATAAATACACAATATATATTTTTATATGTGTAGCTTTTAAATATTTCTGTGACAAATTGAGAAATGATCAGTTGATCTGCCTAAGCAAGTATTTAAAAGGTATCAGTATAGACATACAGTAGATATAGTATTCAGGTTTGTTTGGTGAAGTAACCATTAGAAAAACAAATTTATTGTTGCATTAATGTGTGAATTGTTTTAACATGTCATGCAGTTTTAGTTATGAGGGAAAAAAATACATTTTATTCATTCAATCAATCAACCCTGTTACCCCATATTCACCCTTTTAAACTGCATGGAATATTCCACAAAACACATGCTCAACAGGGAAGTTGCATCATCTAAATTTCCTGATGGGGAAAAGAAAATTAAGTTTTGTCATTCTTTATTTCCAGCGATACAGTACTGTGATAGTGACTGGCAACCTTGTAGACAGTAATTATGTCCTAAAATGAAACAGTTAATTTAAAGAAAATACTTTCAAGAAATACATGTACAATGTTTTCATGTTTGGACAGTAAATAACTGGACAGCATAAAAAATTACAATTCACATTTTGTATCAAAATACTCAAACACATCCAAATTCAAACAAAATTTTATAACATCAAAGCAGAAGGCATCAGAAGAAAATGTTAAAGAATATGATATTTAATTACTCCACTTTTGGCTTTATGGCACGAAGCACTTTTCTGTTAAAACATTTTTGTAGTGCTATTTTACTACTGCCACAATGTGAAATGATGCACAAGATTGCCAAACTCCCACTATCACACTACCACCAGCCTGTAATATTGATTTTACGCATTTCAATACTGAAATACTTGGAATAAATAGGCAAAAACACAACCATATAAACTTCAATGTACTATGAATTTGACTAGAGTAAAGCAGTTCCTGAAGACAAATAAATATAGGAACTAGTCCTTTTATGGGGCTTTTCTACCATTTATGAAATGGACTTCCATCCATCATCCTATTGCCAGTGTTATATGATCATATAAAAAAAATTCTAACAATGTTTGACCGATGGAATATATAGTTATTAACCTAGTATTCAGTGTAAGGATATATCCAATGACAGAAACTTCAAAGCACTTTTGGATGAGAATGTATGCCAAATGCAGAAATGTAAATATAACAGATATTGTAACAAAGAATAACATATTAAGTTAAATGTTAAAAATCACATTACAACATGACGTCAAAGTCGTATTGATCACAAAGCAAAAAAATTGCATGTGGGAGGCTATAATGTCACCCAAATTAGTATATTAGTATTAAAATTGCTATCATAAAGGACAAGCTGAGATTGGGGGGAGGGGGGGTCCTTTTGAATTTAAACCAGCCAGGTGACATGGTGAAAATGGCTATCATATTGACAGTATGACTCATGTTCTATAACTATATCATAGTGACAGACTGACATGATTTACAGCTGTCAAGGTGACAGAATGACATGCTATTTACAGTTACGTTATAATGAAATAGTATTGACAGCTAGCTATGTAAAGGTGAAAGCATCCCATACCATTTATAGCTATGTCATAGTGATAGAATGACATATAATTGACAGATATTGTAGTGGCAGCATGACACAATGTTTACTGCTGTCAAAGTGACAGAATGATATAATATTTATAGCTGTCATGGTGGTAGAATGACATACAGTTTACAGCAATGCCATATTATTCATACCTATGCCATAGTGATAGAATGGCATACACTTTACAGCTATTAGTTATAGTTATAGTGATGTAGTGTGTGTGTTGGCCTTTCCCAAACTTTTGCCACAAAAATGGAATTAAACCACTGTATAGAATGCTAATACTGTAACATTAAGGTTTCACTTCACTAGCCCTAAAATGACAAAACCTGCCTGTACTGCCTGTTTTATGGCATTTTCACTTGACTTCAGTGCATAATTTCACTAATGCTCTCGTGGTTAAAAAACCACAAATCCCCACAGCCACACTCCAGAACGTTGTGGAAAATCTTCCCAGAGAGCAGAGACTTCATAATAGCAAAATTCAGGACTAATTTTATGTTAATGGCCATGTTTTTGGAAAAGGCACATATAAGTGTAATGGTCAGTTGTCCACATACTTTTGAACGCATATATGGTATTTATAGTGCCAGAATGACTTAGTCTATATTGATGTCCTATAGCAACAATGCAGCACTATAAAGTTAAATTACTGTATGTGATAGTGACAGATTGACATTGTGTGTAGAGATACATATGGTTAGGAACAAATTGCCATTCATAAGTTGTCATGGTGGCAGGATTTCACCCTCTGAAAAATCATCAGAGACTATATCAGACTAGATCATAGAGACTAAAAGATGTACATAAGCAAGTGTATGACACACTCTATATTGCCATATCATACAGACACAGTGTTATATATTCATATAGTTGTCTTAGTGACAGATTGACATTCTCTATATAGTTGCTATAGCAACAAACTGCCATAGTCTATATGGCTGTCATAGTGACATTGTGATATACTCTATATAGCTCTTATATAGCATTCTGATTTTGCGTGGCTCAGGGTTTTTTTGTAAATATTAAACTTGTTAACCAGGCCTTCTGTGTTGGTGTGAGAGTGTATAGGTTATGCCATGTTTTGCAACATATGTGGCAGATGCTGGTGTGTGTGATTTGAGTCTGCAGGCCAGCTAGCCCAATGAAAGCTGCAGTGAAAGCGCACCCTCGCTGACAGATGAATTGCTCTAATTAGAAATCCATAACATCCTGCCACATGGCCGCCTTATCCCTAGCACATTTCCTTCTCAGGCCCAAGCTGACGACATAGAGTCCTCAGCGCTGCCAGCCAGCCAGCTATACACACGTTTCCCACACTTATACCTCACTCAGTACACACACACGTCCACAAAACACCTCAACTTTTTGTCTGAGTCTCCCCAGTTCTGTCTCTATCACTTCCTGTGTTTTTTTTTTGTTTGGTTTTTTTTTTTGCCTCATTCAGTCATCATCATGATGTCTTGCATATCTCTCTGTGTTTCACTCTCACTCTCATTTTTTTGCCCCCCCCCCTTTCCTCTGTCTCTATCTCCCCTCACTCTTGTCTTCCTCTCCAGCACATCCTCCCCTCCTGGTTTCATCTGGTTCGGTCTGTGTACAAGACGCACTAAGAATGTGAAATTGAATATTGTGTTGAGATTTGAAAAAGATCATGAAACATAATTTGTGATTTCCTGTGAATTTTGGGCAAAACTTAATAACAAGATATTGGCTTGATCTGCCTTATTACTTATTAACTGCCCCAACTCCCTCCATTATTCTCCTTGTATCTAAAGTATTTTCCCTCTTTTTGCACACTCTTTCCTCTAACCATATCAAACCACCCTCCCTTTCTCTCCATTCTCTTAAGGATATCCTTCCTTTCACTATTTCTGAGTGATAAAGCATGTTTACACATGAGACAGAAAACCTTAAAAGTGGCAGAAAAAAAATCCCAATTGGAAATCTAATAAACATTAAAATAATGGGTAGATGACATGTAATGAATGTGTATGTTAGCATTTACCTAAGCTTTAGAGCTTTAGCATTTTGCTTCTGTACATGATTTTATAAAACCTAGAAACTGGCTTTTTACTTTTTTTAAAAAATGGAGAGTGTTTTACTGAAAGTGATTACATTTTTAAATATTTGAAACTAAAATCACATGAAATTACACTACCTTGAGATCACTTTTGGGATCATTTAGAAATTGTATTTTCCAAGAAAACACACAAAATTAGTGTATATAGCAAAAGAACAAGACATGCTGACATCGTCAGAGTAAAAAAAAATAAAACTTTGCCTTCATCGAAAAAACACCTTTTGCAGCAATTACAGCCTGGCAGACATTCTAGCTGTCAATTCTTCAACATAATGTGATGAGACTTCACCCCATGCTTCCTGGAGCATCTCCCTCAAGATGGTTTGGCTTGATGCAGTCTTCCTCTGTACCATACGGTCAAGCTGCTCCCACCACAGCTCAATAGAGTTCAGATCCGGAAACTGTGCTGGCCACTCCATTACAGACAGAATTCCGGCTAACTTTAATTGTTTGTGAAATGGATAAAATTGTTTGTGAATTACATGAAAATGTGTTTTTCTTTAAAAAACTAAAAACTTTGCAAGTGATCCCAAACTTTTTGAGCGGTAATGTACATCATGTAGTTTATTACATGCTAAGAAGAATGTCAATATTCCTAATGTTACAGTAATTATAATGAATGTCTTTGTTTACAGTTCTGTCATTTGCTCATCATCATGCAATTATTTTCACAATTCTTTTACAGAGTATCCCAAAACTAGTTTGGTACAAAGCAAGACTGTTTATACTCCTTTGCATTGTTTTTGGAGGCGGCAGTATCACGAGCTAAAAGTTGCACAAAGTTTAGTAAGCTGAAAAGCCTGCCTTCTCCACTCTTTTTTTGTACCCACTTCCCACTTGTTGCACAATTTTCCTTCACATGCACATTTATAAAGGATAGAAGTGCAGATGTTAATTAGTGCATATGAACATTTAGGTTGATATGCCATATTTTAATATTAAATCTAGGTATTTTTGAGCAGACTGTAATTATTATGGCTGAAATAGTAAATAATGAGCCGGGTCCAGGTTTGATTCCTGGCCAGGTTCAATTCTCGTCTGTGTGTGCATGGAGTTTGCATGATCTCCCCGTGCTTGGTGGGTTTCCTCCGGGTGCTCCGGTTTCCTCTCACATTTCAAAGATCTAAAGATTCGGCTAACTGGCATACCCAAATTGTAGTGTGTGAATGAGTGTGTGAGTGTGTCTATGTGTGTGTGCGCCCTGCGATGGATTGGCACCTTATCCCTGGTGTACCCCACCTTCTGCCCTAAGCCTCCTGGGATAGGCTCCAGGCCTATCCTGAATACAGGATAGAATACAGGATAGAAGTGGTCTAGACGATGAGTGAGTGATGAGTGAGTGAGTAAGTGAGTGAGTGAGTGAGTGAGTGAGTGAGTGAGTAAATAATGAAAAAGCAGGTCAGTACACCCATCTTCAACACAGCTTCTTTGTACATTTTCAAGTCTCTGGAGTTCTATTGCAGAAATAATCACTATTCTTCTCAAGATTATTCCTTTAGTTGGTGTATTTGTGATGGTGGTGTACAGCAAACTCTTCTCTCCAAATTCTCCCATATGTGTTCAACTCAGATCTGGTTACTGTGACTGCATATGATTTACAGCTTTTTCTGGCTTTTAGTTGATATTGACATTTTGGAAGAGACAACTCCTATTCCACCTGTATAGAAATAACATAGTGTAATGGTAATTAATAAGAAGAAATTTGTATTTACCATGACAGCAAAATTATCCATAATGAATCTACAAGCTTTGCTTTTAATTTGTTACGGTTAATGTCATGGGTAGGTATAAGCATGACATATTTAAGCTACATTAATCCATGAGTTAGTAAATAGTAAATGTACCTGACTGTGTGTTCAAGCATGAGTCAGTGGTTTTAAAAGGTGTTTCTCAGACTGTGGTTGTGTAGTGTGTTGATGGCCTGGATAAAGAGTTGGCACAGGAGAAAACCATCATCTCTCTCTCTCTCTCTCTCTCTCTCTCTCTCTGTTTAATGTTTGGAGCGGTGGCTTACTGCCTGACCATGTGCTCGGCCCATGTCTGTCTCCACTATATTACTATATAGACATGAGGTATGTGAATTTAATGGCAAGACCTTATTTCCCATTTGCATTTTTTTTCCATTTCACATTTGTCCCAGTCTTGATGTTTTGATGCTTTCCATTGTTTGATATTTTTCTTTTCGCTTCAGATATGTCCTGACTTTGACATTGTGGAGGAAAGAAATAGGAATGAGGTTTAACCAAACATGAAGGCATATCATGTATGTTACATCATCAGCATGTACTAAAAATCTCAGAAGAATTTTGTTTCCAGTTGTATATCAGTATGAACTTCTGTACTGGTTACATTTGTGTAATTGTGGTTACTATTCAGTGGTTGTAATACACAAAAATTGGAAGCATTTAGTATCTAAAGTTTATCATTATATTGATTAGAAATCTGCTCATAAATATAAGTTAATGACTGGCAGCATGGTTAATTTTAGTCAGTAAAAGCAATGAAAATATTATTTTTTTATTTTATTTTATTGCATTTTCTAGCATTTCCTGTAGACTATAATTTAAAAATGATATGTCCTGCATGAACACTCTTTAGCTGTGCCCGAAACTGATACACAAATGAAAAAAGAGAAGGTCAAATACCTATCGTAACAAATTATGCATAATGTGTTTTTAAAAAAAGTGTGTTGAAAAGATAAAAAAGTCTAATCTAAATAGACCTCATCTTGTTTGAATTTTCTTTTTTCATTACCATCAAAGGTCTCAGTTTGACACCATACGTACAATTACATTTGAACTTTGCCCCCACACTCTTACTCTCCCTATTCGCACACTCTTTGTGGTCACTTGTGTTTTGCGCAGGGCACACGCCACTCTGCTGAACCAAGATCATCTGGACTGTGTTGGTTTAGTGATTACATTGGCCCCCCGGGTCAACAATGGCTCACTATCTGCCCTCTGGCACTGAAAGGTGTTAATAGTGAGCAAGAGTGGCATGTGTGTATGAAATTGTATAAGACTGACCATTAATGCCCAGGAGAAGGGTCATGTCTGGGTAAATGCTTTGTCAGGGTAAGTAATGCTACCCCACCCTGTCTCCCTTCTCTGCTGTCTATCCCGCCCATCATTTGAGTCATAAAATAGGAGCACACACACACACATTCATACACACGCACCAAGTGACAGTGCCAATTGTGATTCACATGTCTATGTGTTTGCACTGCTACTAGATTAGCATTGTGTTCTGGGAAGTCAGTAGACATTCATCTGAACATACAGCGTGTGCTAATTCCTAGTGACATCAGCATAAGTTGGAGAAACTCAAAAAAAACCTTCGGACATCATACACAGTTCTAAATGCACCATGTACCATTCAGTGTGGTTTAAGCAAATTGTATTGGAATTATTGTTTTCCATTTTAGCATTACTTTGACCTCATAGACACACACACTCTTGCCTTCATGTTGAAAGTATGCAGTTTTTTTTCTAGTGTGTTCGCTAAGAGAGAGAGAGAGAGAGAGATTGAGATTGTTGGGCCACAGTAGAGCGCCGCACAGAGCAGCTGTGGCACTCCCAGCTTTCCCCCTGATTGCTTTCAGCTGGTACTTGAACCCTGAGCCTTTTGGGTTTTGGAGGCCAGCCCAGACCCCACAATCCCCCCAGCGCCCCATCCAGCTGCCTGACCCCTCCCTGACCCTGCGCCGAGGATAGGAAAATACGAGCCGTGCCAAGCCAGAGAGACTCTTTTATTTTGCCTGCTGGCATGCTGCCGGTGACCAGGGCTTACATAATGGGAAACATAGCAGGACCCAGGAGAAACCAGGCCCCCTCCCCTCTTCTAACCCTCCCCTCCACACCACCTCCTCTTTTTTTCCTCACCCATCTATCCTCCTCTCTCCCCCTCCCCGATGCACTCTCTCTGCTCCCCTCTGTCTGTGATATATCTTTTGGGCCCTCGCGCTCGGGCACATTTATTACAGACACCCTCGACACAATCCTGAAGCCCAGCCACTAGCAGCACAACGGCACTGCACGCACACACTTACACGCACACGCACATGTGTGCGCATAACAGACACTTATGAGTGCTCACGTGTCCGCAAACAGATAGCAGTCGTCTAGCTTTCAAATGTACTTACTACTATGTTAAAGTGATTTTAATCATACAGATAGTGTCAGCATATATCTATGCTACATACAGGAAACCGTTTTAGTTTTAAACTTAGTTTTATGTATAAGCTTTATTTGTGTATGTGCATATTCACCTGCAAACCTACTGTGTTATTCCAAACATGAACACACAAACACACACGCAAAGAACATTTTAATCTATGTGCATGTGTGTGTAGCTAAGCAGGATCAGATGGAGATTTGGAATTGTTCTGTGCAACTTTGTGCGGTTACTGATCCCCAGTGCCACCCTGGCCTCCTCCACTCTGTCCTCTTGTGAAACCATATGAGTCTCTCCATCCTTTCCTGACTGTGGATGTGACTCATTCTGCCAGAAACCCAGGAAATGAGAGGCAGTGTGTGTGTGTGTGTGTGTGTGTGTGTGTGTGTGTGTGTGTGTGTGTGTGTGTGTGTGTGTGTGTGTGTGTGTGTGTGTGTGTGTGTGTGTGTGTGTGTGTGTGTGTGTGCGTGCGTGTGCGTGTGTGTGTGTGTGTGTGTTATGGGTGTATGCAGAGCAACAGACATTGAGATATGGCCTCCTCTTGACTATGAGTGTGTATCTGGCAGTGTGCTCTTGTACATGTGGCAATGCAAGAGGTTGGCTTATCTGTGCTCTCACTCATTCTCTGTGCCAGCTGCCTTGGACAGCAACAGTTCGATCCCATCAATCCCAACATCAGGTTTCACTCCCAGATGATGTAATACTGTCCATCTCCATGCTTTAATATTAAACATTCCTACCTTACTGAAGAGCTTTCTCATTCCTATTAGGTATTCATCTTAATCTGAGTGAAATTAATACATTCGGTTTGAACAATCTAGGCTAATCAGAGAGTCAAAGAAAACACTGGCTAATGGCCTGTATGGAAAAAAAAAGTGTGGCTTTAAATGTAGCTTAACAAAGAAAGAAAGACTGTCATTTACTAGTGAGGAATTGCAACGGAGGTTGTAGACACACTTTTGCCAGCCTGTGTAGAAAACCCAAAATTTAACCAAGCATGAAGAACACCATATAGATTTTTTAAAAATAATAATAATATGACTAATAATATATATTTTTAAAAATCTGTATTTTGTGAACTGATTCCAGAATTTTTGTTTGTGTTCTTTGCCCCAAACATCTGCAGCACTCCTGCTCCTCAGTTTTCCGGCACTCATTTTGCATCACACATGTCTGTTTAGCCTGCTAAAATGTCCAAAATTTGCCTGCCTGTAACTCATAACTCATAGCATGTTCGGTTTACGTCACAGCTAAAATGTGTTCTCACAGTATTTACCCTGCACCAGAGTTCATGTGGAAAAAGAGAAGGCCTGATTCTCAACAAGCAATACCTTCCTGCCTCCTGCATTTGCTTGAAATAACCACACCAAGCAGGTAAACACACTGAGGTTTGCCTCAGGGTACCACTATCGGTTTCTGTATCTGTTTAGTGTTAGAAATATCTGCATGTGTAATCAGATTACAACTAGAAAACAGTTTCTGTTACACCAAAATTATTGCCCTTCTATGATTTTCTGATAATATTTAATAACAGTGAATAATGTTAAAACAATATGCACAATAATGATACATTTTTCATATATATTTAAGAATTTATTTTTTTCAAAACACCAGCAGAGATATGCTGCCCTGCGCACAGCATGTGGTCTATGTGGGCTGTATAATGCAGAAGCTCTACTGGGAACTGACAAGAGACATTTAGAAAGAAAAAAAAAAGTTTTAACTGAAATCATATTTGTCCAAACACTAAACAAAGAGAGCTCAGGCGCTCAACATCATGGCACAGAGCCAACAGAATGATGCCACCAAACAGCATAAATGGGGTTAAAAGAGCAAAGCAAAGAAGAAAAGAGAGCAGCAAGCATTTCCTGAAATCACTAGACACCTTGATGTAGTATATTCATGGCCAGCGGCACATGGAAACACATCACACATTAAAATATCAAGGGGAGTGGAAATCTGCAGCTCAGACTGGATCTGGCATTTAAAACTTTTGTTAATTTAATTGAAAAAAAGATGTGCATCTGTTTGCATCATCATCTGTTCTTTTCAAATAATGTATTCATACTTGGTTACATACCTAGTAAAAGAACATCCAACCAATCCCTTTAAAAAATGTGAGATCTGGGCTCCAAGTCCCATTTACACCATTACTTGAACACACCCAGCACCTGACACCTGCGCTACAACCACTTCTGACTTTCTGGCTGTTGCCTGAGGTCAGAGTAGTGTGAACCTGGCCACATTAAACCCACATCTGTCAGAGCTTGTCAATTAAAGAAAAACTGCATCACAAAAGCCAACCTGGCATCTGACTCCCCTTTCCCTGGCTTTTATTTGAAATAGATGAACGAATTATCAAAATGCATCATTCATGTGAATTTTCAAGAACCTAATGAAAGTCTAATGTGACGATGTTTTATTGCCACGCCACGTCACTCTGATTCGCACATGATGAGAATCTTATGCCGCTCATAGCGCTCATCATGGACCATGCAATTTTATACGTATGTCATAAGGAGGCGGTAGAGGTCATGCTCAACTTCAGCTGTGGTCCAAAAGAGCTCCCATCATCCTCTTTCTCTCCTCTGTCTCCTCCAGCTCTTCGTCTGGTGCGCCTGTGGCCCTGGGAAGGTCTCGCACAGAGTGCAGTGAGATTAAGTCATGGAGGGGTGTTGAGGGAAAACGCTGACCTCTTATCCTCCCTCGCACTCTGTCTTTCATTTTTCAGCCTGTCTTTTTTTCCCTAATTTTCTGTCCTCCTCATGCTCCCTTTCTTCTTGCCCTGCTGTCTGCCCCTGAGTCTCAAAGATTGTAATAATAGGAATAATGATAATAATGGTGACGGTGGCCAGGATGGTGATGTAAAGAAACATAATATTACAATAACAAACACCCTCTGCAGCCAATGGCCATGGACTGACCTCTACGATAGTGTGTGTGTGTGTGTGTGTGTGTGTGTGTGTGTGTGTGTGTGTGTGTGTGTGTGTGTGTGTGCGCGAGGGAGAATAGAGCGCGGTTGCTGGCATGCTGTATATACGGTCACTTCCTCTCCAGTTTAAACAGAGCAGGCTGTGCTGGCAGCCTGCACTCCCCTCTCCAAATGGTTTGCATCATGTTTAAACCCCCCTGCCACCACGCTCCAGCCCGTTCCCACCCCCATCTTCACCCACTCCATTGCTTTCTCTTCCCCTCCCTATAAATCATCAAATATCTCAAACTTTATGTGAATCTGAAAAAAGACGACTCCTTTCTTTTCTTTCTTTCCCCTTGCTGCAAGGGCATAAGTAAAAAGCTATAAAACAGATGGAGAATCTTTCTGCTGTGAGTTACCATCTAATGCATCTCCTCTCCTACGCCTACACTATCTTTACACTGTCCCTATACTGTCCATTAAAAGTTTGAGGACACCTTGTCTTTTTGGGAAATGTTCCCCCAAACACACATCAAAGAAGAAATAGGTTAGGAAGGATCCAGTGCTGTCTGTCAGATCTGGTGCTCTGATTGGATCTTGTTTGGATGTTTAGTTGAGTTCCTCACCAGCATGATAAACCTCTGAAAGATGGCAAAGCAGTTATGGAATCTATGGTAAATGCACAATGATGAAGGTAGAGTTTAATGGAAGAGAATATATCTTAAAATAATTCTTAACTGATA
Source organism: Clarias macrocephalus (assembly GCA_011419295.1). Lineage (NCBI taxonomy): Eukaryota > Metazoa > Chordata > Actinopteri > Siluriformes > Clariidae > Clarias > Clarias macrocephalus. The sequence goes on from JAAGKR010001072.1 coordinate 75,508, forward strand.
ACATGGTAATGAAAACTAGGTAGAAGCTTAAAAGATGTTATTCTATTCACAGTGACAGCAGACTAATTCCAAAGAAAAGGTAAAAAGATGGCTTTCATTGAAATTCAGTTGAAGAAGGAAATCATCTATACTGAATAAGAGATGTTAAAATTAAAGAGAAAGTAAGAGAAGGAAATAGCACAACGGAGACAGCTCCATCGAAACTGTGAAACTAAAGACTTGGGAATACATGTGCTCTTCCTCATGCCATTGATGGTTTGACAATTTCTGCATTCTGAGATCCTTTTCTACTCACTATGGTTGCAAAAAAGTGCTTATTTGAGTTACAATAGACTTCTTATTGGGCCATTCTCCTCTCACAGCAACAAGGCATTTTAACCCACTAACTCTAGAGACTGTTTTGTGTGGAAATCCCAGAAAATCAGCAGTTTCTAAAGTACAACAGCCCATCCTGCACCAAGAATCATACCTTGTCCAAAGTCACTGAGATCACTTTTAGGCTTTTTAAAGTTTAATGTAAACATTAATCAAAGCTCCTGTAATGTATCTGCATGATTTGGAATTTTGGATAAACGACTTCTTAAATTGCATGCCACAGAAGACAATTTATTAAGACATTTATTCATTCAAATCACCAGCATTTGAATAGGATTAAAGGTCTCCAAAACTTTTAAATGCAGTGAGCTAGTTTGCCACACTGCGCCTTGACATACACACTGCCATGTTGAAGAAAAGCTGTCCTGGAAAAGCTCAGAGCGTGTTTGTACTCTGAGACAGGTGAATGGCTTGCAAAGGATGGGTGTTCAATATTACAAATGACTTCTAAAGCATCAGAGGACTGTGCTCTAGTGCTTCTGGATCTCATTAATACTGAACATAATTACTTGAGGTTAAGTGTCATTTAAGGTGTTAAAATGTTAGAAATATTGAGGAACATCTGGAAATGATTCCAAGAGTAATCCATCATATGTGTGTGGTAGAGGGAAAAGGACAGGGCCGTGGACTAAGTGAGATGACAAAGAGACAGAGAGTTCTGCCTGCCGACAATACATCTGTCACGAGCTGTGGCTGAGCTTTCAATCTTCAGATGCCCCTTTTATACTTAAGTCATAGAGCCTGAGAGGCCATAACATATCATCCTACTACTGAGAGTCATCCACTGACAGACAGATAGACAGACAGTCTGTGTGTGTGTGTGTGTGTGTGTGTGTGTGTGTGTGTGTGTGTGTGTGTGTGTGTGTGTGTGTGTGTGTGTGTGTGTGTGTGTGTGTGTGTGTGTGTGTGCATGTGTATGTGTATGTGAAAGAGAGAGAGTGTGGTGAGCAGCATGGGTGGGCAACAGATCAGTAGAGAATTAGAGAGAGGGAAAGTAGGGACATCCCCTATCCCAACAGCCCTTGGCGCCTCTCCCGCACTAGATCCTGTCTCTTCTCACCTCAAAGCACTAGTGATGTGCGCTCATCGGTGATTTACGTGTGTGTGTTTTTTTTTTAAACAAACAGGTGTGTGCATGTATCACTTTCATATCTGATCGACTGCTGATCATGCTCATTAAAGTGCAGATTATGCGTGTGCACTGACAGCCTCACTGGGCTGGAATATTAAAACATTTTGCTGGAGGCTTGGGTTCAGCTTGGAATTTTATGCAACTGGAACCAATCATGGTCATTAATTACAATTTTGCTGTCTTTTTGCCAGGTACAACACTCTTCCAAAATCTGTTTTTCTCTTCCTGTTTCCCTCCTTCTCAGTCTTCTGCCTAGATGCCCCCAATATACAGTAAGTGTGTGTACATGTTTGTGTGTGCATGAGCGCAGGTGTCTATGTGCTTATGTTGTAACATTTTTGTTGGAAAAGATGTCAGCACAAAAATTGTTTAAATTTTTTTTTTTTTAAGTCAAAATAAAAGAGAAAGCTCTTGCAAAGATTGCCTTTTAGTTATTGAAAGTAGGATAATCAGAGTTAGGTTTTGGTGTAGTATAACGTGGTATAACGTTAATTAGCTGTATTAGTGAACATGAACAGTTATGTCAGTAGAAGGACAGTAAGACAATGTATGTTTGTATGTATGTGTGCGCGTGTGTGCATGCATGAATATCTGAATGAATGGACATAATTTCATATGTACAGCTTGAATGTACCTGCTCCTTTTGAATTTCTAAAGAGCCTTCTCTCCTCCGGGGTGAAGTCCACTGACTGAACTTGCTGCTGTCTGGATAGTGATCAGACAAGAGCTGAGAGAGGGAGGGAGATATAGATATACACACACCTCAGGGCCTGGCTCAGGTAAGCTTCAGTCAGAGAGAGAGAGAGAGAGAGAGAGAGAGAGAGAGAGAGAGAGACTGTAAGTTCTTTCTACTGTGTAAAGAGTTGACTTAAAAGGTTGCTGGAGAGAAACAGCATATCTCTCAACACTCTGCAACTACGTTTACAAGATTATTTACGGAGGACTTTCTCCATAATGTACCCATGCATGCCTTAAAATCATTCTCTTGCAAGAATTGTAGAGAATCTGCACTAAACACTAAACTCTATCATTCAAAAAAAATTTATATATTCTTACTTTTAACACACTGACTCACTGTAACAGCCTTATCTCATACATCCACATTTGTTTTTTAGTATTTTTCCAGTGTCTGAAATGAATAGGCCTGTATTTTATGGATGACATTAGTTCTTTGGAAAAGCACTGTGTCTTTTCACATCTGCATTCATGCACAGTGTGAGACACACTCACACACACGCACATGCACACCTGCATGTCTCTGGCTGCCAGCAGGTCCTTTGTACCACTGATGATGAGCTCTGAGCTGGACAGAATCCAGTGCCCAAAAGCTTCTGCACTCCCATTCTACTTTAATTGACTGTGTCTGCTTTGGCTTAGAACTTAACAGCCCATAACTATGGTCAATCTTTTTTTTATGAAAATAATATGCCCGCTGAGCTCCTGAGTCAGTTATTAATTGCTCATTAATTTAGTTGTTTTATTTTAAATCTGAACCTTTTTCTTCAAATAATTGAAGTAATTGGTTTCAAATTATCTTTAGTGATTCTCCCTAAGCAGTATAAGTAAACTCACTGTAAAAGATGCTTATGCTGTAATTTAATGGGAATGTGTGTGTATAGTCGAGAAGGTATGGGTTTCTGAATGTCCGGGAAATTCAAAATACAAAATAAAGAAATATGAAGCACTCTTGTCCATGTGTGCAGCATATTCAGCATAGTCAGCATTAGGTGAAGGTGAACAGAGGGGTTGGGACTAACCTTGCGTCATGTGAGTGGATAATAGAAAAAGGCTGACCCTGAAACTCTATCTAATAGGGGGTTCAAGCCCTGAACTCACATTTAATAAAGTCCTGTTTTTATTGCCAGAGCAGCCTGCATGTTACATATGGCCTTGATATAGCACACACTTCACAAGATGAAAAGGATCACACCCTGCATTTAAAGTAAGTGGTGTGTGATTTGTGAAATGAGTAGTAAGTTATTTCATGTGGTCATGTTTACTCACCAACCATCGTATTAGCAGCAAGAGTCATGGGATAGCAGAGGACTTTCCATTAACAGGCGAACGAATGGTCTTAGTGAGTGTGTAGGCATATGCTTAAATACAACTTGTCTGCAATAAGCAGTTATTACACAACAATAAAAACCACCCTGTAGCAATTACAGCAGTGGTGACTGACTTGAGTAAATGTACTTCTACTTTAGAAATAATTCACTCGATTTAAATTAACAGTAGTGAGTAATTACATTCCCTCAGTAATAAAATCATAAGGTGAAACACTACTTGAGTAGTTACTTTATAAATAATTTCTCTATAGGTCTACATATAGAGATTTAAGTAGACATTCAGATTCAGATTTTTTTTATTATTATTATATCAACTCATAAAGTGAGCTATACTGTACTGAACCCCATCTCACTTATTAAAGGAACATAAAGAAAACATTGTCTCACTAACTGTAAAATCCGCTTAGTATTGCTTCAGTAGCTTGCTTGGTTTGTTCGCTGACTAGCTCATGTTAATCCACAGAAGTATCAAGCAATGCAGTTAGCTAGTTAGCAAGCATGCTCCTTACACATTATTATTATTATTATTATTATTATTATTATTATTATTATTAACACTACAAGCTATCACTACTGAACAGCAAAGTGATATCTTAGGTTTAAAACAGAGCTTTCACATTGTAAAACAGCTAAATATATGGCTAGCTCATTTCACTCACTCAGCTAGCTTACCTGTATGTTTGATTGTTGAGCTGTGAAGCTTTTGGCTCACATAATTTACAGATAGTTATTATGCTGTTTCCTTTGACATATTTAAAACTGAACACTTGTACACCTATTTGAGTTAGGGATGCTCATCTGTCTCTCGTTGCTGCTGCTAAACATTACAGAAAGTGCAGACTTTAGGTAGGAAACTAGTTTATTTTGATTAAACATAATTATTTCAAATTTGTACAAGCTGCCTTTTAATCGGATCCCAGTTTTCCCAAATTGAATGCATTTATTTTTTTAGCCTGTAACAGTGGAAAAAACGCTCTACATTATGATTTATTAATACAAATTAAACTAATTATACTACGTACCATTACTGTGACCCATGTTCACAGGAACTGTAACGAGAGTACATGTAATTCATTACTATCCACCCTTGAATTACAGTCAGAAATTCCACAACACTACAAGTTTAAATTATTACTTGTAGACATTCCTAAACCTTCCAGATTAGATATTGGTATGAAAACCCATGCTGAAAAGCTCAATTCATGTGGAGATTGCTATCTGACTTCCTTGTACACTGACATTATCTTGCTGGAAGTAGAGAGTTTCTAGCTTGATGAAGTGCACTTTCTCTGTCTAATAGGAGGTGACAGTGATAAAAGCTGGCTGTAGTATGCAGTCTTTCCCCTTGGGACCTGGTGGTGTGTCTCTAAAGGGTGAAGGTCTTTTATGAGTCTGTCATACCAGCAGACCAATCTTTTACAATCTACAATGCCTGGGTTGCCAGATCTAGTTGTATGCTCATGAGTTTATATTTTGTACACATGATAGATAATGTTTGACTGTTTATATATGTTATTTATACAAATGCCTTGATGAGATAATGGTGACTTGTTTGTTTAGGGTTAGAATTGTGATTGTAATGACTGTAGGTTTGTGTGTGTTTTTTTTTTTTACTATTTTAATCGCTTCGTATATTCTACGCCGTATTAATTATTTGTAATGGGCTATGCTTCATATATTCATTCTACATACCTGGAACATAGTTACTCAATTTCATAGCCACACAATTTGAGTGGAGAAAGCCAAAGACCTTGCAGCTCTGTCTCAGAGCTCTTCATCACTACCTACAGTATATAGTGCAGGTGTCATTCTAATCTGAACAAAAATAATAATAAATAATAATAATAAGTAACTTCAACATTTTTTGCCGCACAGTGGCATATGGTTAGCACTGTGGCCTCACACCTTCAGGGTCGAGGGGTGGATTCCTGCCTCGGGCCTGTGTGTGTGACGTTTGTATTACGTTCTCCCTGCACTTGGTGGGTTTCCTCTGGGTTTTGGGTGTGTGTGTGTGTGTGTGTGTGTGTGTGTGTGTGTGTGTGTGTGTGTGTGTGTGTGTGTGTGTGTGTGTGTGTGTGTGTGTGTGTGTGTGTGTGTGTGTGTGTGTGTGTGTGTGTGTGCCCTGCAATCGATTGGCCCCCTTTCCAGGGTATACTCTGCCTTGTGCCCTAGTCTCCTGGGATAGGCTCCAAACCACTGTGACCCTGTGTATTAATGTATTTCCCCTTTTCGTTTTTTTTTTTTTAACAAATTCATCAACATAATATTTTTGTAGAAGTATTCACCAAAGCCCTTTACATTTTTTTATAATGTAAATCTATATTTTGTGATGCATATTGTGATGTGTGTGTGTGTGAGAGAGAGAGAGAGAGAGAGAGAGAGAGAGAGAGAGAGATTATGTACAGGTCACACACTCCTGCAGCAATACTCTGGCCTCTGTGTGGCTACAGGTGCTTCACATTACCACTCCTAAAACTCCTGGAGAGGAAAAAATTACTGGTACAATTTGTTTGGGGCCAAAAGAAGGAATAGAGACAAGTGGTGGAGCTGTCCTACAGACAGACTTGACATTTTAATTCATGGTCTCTGATGTCTGTTGAATTCTTCAGCAAGGCATCCCAACCAAGAGCCAGAAAGGAGCATATTGTTTTTGAATTGAAGTTATATGCAGTTTTCAATGGATGAGTGGTTTTTCATGTGCGCTTGTTTTGTGTGTGTGCATGTGTCTGTGCGTGTGTGTGTGTGGTGTGTCCTGTATGCCCTGTGTGCTGTGTATATTGTGTGTCTCTCCATTATCTTTGCCAGGCCTCTCTGCTGGAGTACTGCCACATTCAGAGCGAAGGTCACAAGGCCAGGGGGTCGCAGAGAGGTAAGAGCAACGAGAGAGGAAGCAGGCTTAATCGGAGTGAGCCTGGTAGTTTCCTGTCTGCAGGCAGGGCACAGAGAGCTTTCTGTCCTGAATGTCGACCTAGCTCTTCACCCGCTGCACTCTAATTCAATCACAGCTCCTTACCAACCTCTGACTGCTGTGTGTCATGCTACGCTCCTCTCTGACTTAAATCAGCTCCTCAGATGTCACTCTGAAGATAGTCAATGTGCAAATATCACTGTCGCAATATAAGCTTTATGACATTGTTTGAAACGATTAAATAAAGCATGATATAAGCTGGTTAATTTGTTACTACTAATTGCCATATTAACTATACAGTTACCCTTCGCCCATTCTCTATTAATTTGACCTACCAGCATCCTAATGCCATCCCTACATACTGCTTGCTAACTGCTATTAAATTGATTCACAGAACTTGTAGTAATTATTGGAAGTTGAATTTTGTGTCAAACCATTTAGATACGGGTATGTGCCAAATAACATTGATATGAATGCCAGGACCAATGGTTTCCCATTAGAGCATTGCTCAGTGCTTCCTGCTGCTTCTAGTGGCTCACCAATTTTCCATAATGGATCCTGGAGTCATATCTTTCCCAGGTAAGGAATGCCATGTCTTTCCCAGATAAGTCACATATACATATGTACAAATACATACAATCGAGTTCTCATACTCACGTGTCCTTTGTATGCACTCTCGACAGTGGACAGGGACTAGCATAGGCACTTTGACTAGTCTTCAGGGGCACAGCCTAATGTAGCACATTGTGATCCACTGTTATATCATACCTTTCTATAATACTGTAGCTTTTATTACCTTTTAAATGGGTACAGTCAAATGTTTGGACACAAGTTTGGTAGTTCATTTAGCGTCACCTCAAAAATCACCAATTAACAGCACCTCAGATTAGAGAGGTGTGAATGCTTTACAGAGCATAAGTAGCAGACATCTCAACATGAACTATTTAAATTAGTGCATATCTTGGATGCTTACAGCATTGTTTTACAATGTAGAGAGGAATAAAAATCAGGAATGACCATGCAATTAGAATGTTTTTCCAAACTTCTGACTCATAGTGTAGTTCTTCCTTGAGATCTTTTTCCCCACACATGTCTACAAACCTTGGGCACCCATCATTCTGTTGCTTGTTCACAACACCTGCCTTTTGGATATTTACATTTACAGCATTTAGCAGACACTCTTCTCCAGAGATATTTTTACATCATCATACATCTGAGCAGTTAAGGGTTAAGGGGCTTGCTCAAGGGCCAATTGTTGCAGCTAGGTGGTGCTGGGGTTTTGGGGGATTGAAGCTATGACCTTTCGATCAGTAGTCCAACATCTTAACAAGTGATCTACCCTGACCACGGCATCTAGCCATCACCATTTGGCCTATAGCAAGTCACTCAGATCCTTGTGATTGTCTATTCCAACACAACTTTAAGAACTCACTGTTCACTTGTTTAATATATCCTTCTCATGATAGGTGCCATTGCATCAAGATAGTAGGATAAAGGAATGTTATTCACTTAACCTTTTAGTTATTTTAATGTTATTACTGAGTGCTGACAACTCATTTGTTAAAACTTCATGTAACAACGTACAAACATTTGCATTTCCAATGATTTCTATATTGAAATAATCATGAATAATAAATACCTTAATAATTACATAATTAAGTAAAGAAAGAAAGAAATAATTAAATATTTAAATTAATTCCTTAGTAAAGTAAATTTAAATTAGTGAATGATTCATATTTGATTAACAAATGTGCATAGAACTAAGCATTCTATTAGATTTCAGTTATTCAACATTATTTTATTTTATTCTATTAAAATGTTAATATCAAATGCAACAGTTTACCACACATGTTTTACATTGTTTGTATGCATAACTTTTATATATAACATACATTTTTAAATACACTGGAATATATAAATATATACAGTTGCAGTTTCACAAAGAGATGCACTGTTCACAATCCTGACACACGTACTGATTAGACAGGACAGGGCTTTTTCTGTTTACACAGCCAAAACAATTGTTATAGGTTGTATTACATCATGTGTTTCCATAATATCCGCTATGAGAGACAAGAACTGGAGAAAAAGTATACTGAATATTGTTCTCCTTCATTAATTGCTGCCTAATAGCACTCTTCCTGTTGAGCCCCGTGTCATGGTTGGCCTTTGTGCCTTCCACAGTTTGATTTATTTTGCTACTGCTTAAATGTGTAGCATTCATATAAAGTCAGCAGCATTTTTTTAAGTGTACCTACTTAATTTGCAATCTGGCTTATATGTATATTCCTACATACAGTACATACATTAATACATATATAAGGGTTGTTCAAGTCAAACCAGGACATGAAATTTCTCATGGAAGAAAGCGTAAAACTGATTGACATTTACAGAAAGCTTCAAGCACAATATGATGAGATCCTCCATAGTAAAACATTTGAATCATGCAAACGTTTAAAAGAAAGCTGTATGTCTGTGAATGATGGTCCGGGCTGAAGTGGCTCAGAGCCCACTGCAGTCTTTCTCTGGAACATTCAAGTGGTATGTTTGATCCTTGAAAATCGATGGAAAACTTCTCACTTTCACTCAACTTTAGTCTGTGAAAACACACAATCACACCACTTGCACATTACAGGAACTTGGTTAGGAGGCATTGCCACATCCCCTGTATGTGTAATTTTTGTGATAAAAGACATTTGCACATTAACCATTTTGTTGCACATTCAAGGAGGCCAGCATTTCAGCTGTGAAGCAGGCAGTTCAATCATGGACAATCCTGGACAATCATTGATGGTAACCAAGCACAAGAGAAATTCTAGTATAAGACAAGTAAAGTCATTTAGTGTAGCAGAGGATTATATAGAGAAATAAAGGGAGTTTTTACTCTCATAACTGTGTTTTGTTATTCTGCACAATCAAAAGTCCCAGTTTGATATGTACACCCCTCGTTTATATATAACTTTAAACAGCACAGGCAGCCAGCACCAGCATGAGTGTCGATATCCCCCCAAAGGCTAGTAACGTGTCTGTCCGTAGCTTTTATGTGGCCACCACAGCTGCTTTTCGGCTTTAGCACCGTACAACCTCTGCAAATGATTACCACACTGACATAAAAGTCTACCAAATGTGCAAATCAGTGCCCCTATCATTATGCAATTTGCATGGATTTGTGTTTTACTCACATCACATAAAAGTCTAGTTGACTGATGTTCAGCTTCAGCTTTGGGGCTACGTGAAACTTGTGGGTGTGCTGTGTAGCAATTTACTGACAGGGTAGGACAGAATGAAGCTCACAGCAGGGTCAAAGATAACCTCATGTACACTTAAAATGTTTAATTATTGTGATAAAAGACATTTACATTGTCAGTGCTTTGCTTCTTATTTACATGTTACATTTCCATGTTTTTTTAAATAATATATTAACTCTGTGTGGTAAAACTTTGCTGCCTCATGGTTCCAGCATCACTAGTTCAATGCTTATCTCAGGTTACTGTATGTTTGTGGATCAAGCATGTGTTTTCCCATATCTTCTTTCCTCAAAATTGCTTACATTCTAAAGTGAGCTCATGTGATTTACACCAATATATCCAGGGAGTATTTCCAGTGTAAATTCCCCCTAAGCATGAGTATGTACTGGATATGTGTGTACATACATGTTGTTTCATCCAGAGTATATTCCCAACATCTTGCTCTCAGTGCTTCTGCAATAGATTCCGGATCCATTGTGACCCTCACCAGTACAATGTTTCTGAAAATACCCTACTGTGTAGAGTACCCTTTTTGCTCTCAATACAGCTTCAATTCTTCATGGCATGGATTCCACAAGATGTTGGAAACATGCTTCTAGTGATTCTGGTCCAGGTTGGAATGACAATTATTGCAGATTTTTCATTCTGTGATCCTCAAGTTCAGGTTAATTTCATGGATTTGTACTGGTAGTTGCCAAATTCTTACGCTACCATCTGTGTGCCTCATCAAGATTCCTTGGACCAGTCTATGATTTTCCAGTCTTCACCTGTGTGCTTGTGCCCACTGCATCCTCAGCGTCCTGTTTAATGGAACCCAGTGTGGTTTCCTGCTGATGTAGCTCAACAGCATTGGTGTTCAAGACATTGTGCATCCTGAGATGCTTTTCTGCTTAACACAAGAGTGGTTCTCTAAGGTTTATGTTGGCTTGAGCTAGCCTGGCCATTTTCTTTCCACAGAGCTGCTGCTCATTTTTTATTGCACCATTATGAACTTGAGATTGTGTGAAAGTCCCAGGAGATCAACAGTTATAGAAATACTCAAACCAGCCCATCTGGCACAAACATATATTTTCTCTTCATTCAGATGGTTGAACATGGTTGTGAACATTTTACCTTTACATTGCATTGCTTGCCCATATCTACATGATATTATATATCGTACTTTGGCCACACAATTGCTAATAAGATAATTCAGTGATGTGTGTATGTGTACATGTGTTCCTAATAAAGTGCTCGGTGAGTGTATATTTACGCCAAATTTTAGTAAAGATGTTTTTACATAAACTTTTTCAGCACTGCCTGCATCATGTACAATACATGTTGAATAGGTTAAGCAGGTGGCAGTGTGGTCAGACTATGTATGGTTTACTGATTTAATACATTCTTTTTTTTTTCCTCCTTCATTTTTACGGTGATGTCTCCCTCCCTGGATGCTTACAGGTCTGTGAATCGAAGTGATAGTGTCTAGCAATGGCAGCGATCAGGAGTGGAGTTCTTCCTGCAGGGCTGTGTGGACAGGAGGAGCCTTCGCTGGCCTTCAGAGCTGGAAAGTATGTGTACTGTGGCCACTGGCCCACCTCCCAGCCTGGGAACGGAAGCCGGGAGTCGCCAGGGAAAACAACTAGACAATCAGGTAGGAGAGAGAGAGAGGGAAAGAACAGCACAAGAGAGTGAACATAGGCAGGGAAAGTTAAGAGCTTTCTCAAGTGTAGTTGTGGTTTTGAAGCAATTTTCACTGGATTTCTTTTTTTTTTTTTATTCTTACTGTATATTAATCAGGAGTGTGTAAGCCTGTGTGCGTAAATATATTCATTGTTTTCCTGCCTGAGTTCACTGGGTTATGAAAGCTGATCCTGTATCAATGTGTTTGTACAGTGTGTTTGGGGGTGGTGTTTGAACACGTAAGGATGTATTATTATCTTTTGTCACTTTGTGAAGTTTTTACATTATTTACCCTAAATATGGTAAAAACCCTTTTTTCCCAAATCAAAGGCACAGTTCTGGTATACAAAACCGTATTTTTATGTACTGTGTGTGTGTGTGTGTGTGTGTGTGTGTGTGTGTGTGTGTGTGTGTGTGTGTGTGTGTGTGTGTGTGTGTGTGTGTGTGTGTGTGTGTGTGTGTGTGTGTGTGTGTGTGTGTGTGTGTGTGAATAGTGGCAAGAGCCACCAGGGAAAACAGTGGGTTCAGGCCAGGTGAAGTCTGTGGAGAGGAAGATAAGGGTTCACTTCCAACAGGGGGTCCTGCTGTCTTGCACGTACATCATGTTTGAGTGTGGGTGTCTCTTACTTTCTCTCCCTCTCCCTCGCTTTTACTCTCTCACGTTCTCTGTCTGAGCTGAAGGATGAATGTCTCTGGACTGAATGGAAATGGTGAATGATGAATGGTGGAGTAAGGTAGTAGTGAATGAAAGGATTGTGGGAATGCAGGGAATGAATGAAAGCCTGGAAATAATAAATGCTTTTAAAGGCAAACTGGGGCTGCATAAAAGCACAGCAAAACTATGTGAATGATGCTAACACAAGAGTGTCTGAATACAAGATCTGATTATAGGCAATATATTATTAAACATATAATAGCAGAAACACGATATTGCTGGTAAATGTAGAACATATGCATTATAGCAGATTACATTTGTGATTTAGTAACTGCACATGCTAGATTCCTGTAGCTTATAGTGCACTATTTGGGTCTCCTCTATTGTGTATGTGTCTTTCATGGGAATTTTTTTTTTTTCCAGGAATAAGTACAATGTAGCAAAGTGACTTTTTTAAGTTGGCATAATTGTCTGGAGCAGCCAAAAATAATATAAAAGTATTATTGTTTTTATTATTGTTTTTCCACCAATGAAGTTTTTCTCATTTCAATAAAAATTTTATCCTAGCAACATTCGCGATGAAATTCACTTCCAAGTATATGACTGAATTTTCTTCAGCATCTCCCTATTGCTATTCTATTCACCGCTCTATGCACAGCTACTGTAGAGAATGTGTGAGTGAGAGCATGATATCAGACCTTCGGTGCAAATAGAGACACATGATATAAATCAGTTAATAAGAAAATAAGATAATAGAATCTACCTAGTATTAAAATATCATTTATCATTAAAACTCTCCATTTTAAAAAATATTAAATGTGTAATAACAGGAAATCATTTTACTTAAAATCACTGATTAACTGCTGTGGAATAAGTGACGGTGGTGTTTGTTGACGATGAGTAAAGAGGATGTTCTGGCAGATAGAGCGAATAACGTTGTGGTGGTTTTGGCTAGGCAGTGAAGAAAGAGTGAAAAAGAGGATTGCAAAGATAAATGTCATTATTCCATGAATATATGCACTTTAGTGCAACAGAAATTATGGAGCACACCACACATTAAAAACACTCCACAGTTCAAAACTTTAAAAAGGGTTCAGAAAATGGTTTTGCCAAAATAAGCTTGTCGTTTATTTGGAGGAAACTGCAAAAAGCACAGTATGTTTTCATCATTCATCATTTTAAATTTTTTTTTTGTTGTTGTAGTTGTGCCAAAAAAACAACTGCTGTCATTTGTGCTTCGAAACGAACAATCACGGAGCAAGCATGAAATAAGGAATAAGATGGCAGCATTATATTTTCTGGGTATTAAAACATTAGAAGAATTCTTGGTATTACCATGCAGTAATCTGGTACATGGAAGTGCAATTATTATAAGGGACAGGGTTAGAAATATAGAATGAAGAAGTGTGGCTGATGGTTCTGTTAGAGACTGCTACTTGATCTGCTCAATCAAATCCTTCATTTCCTTAAAAAAAAATACACAGCTGTCCAACTCAGTGCAGTGACAGTTTCATAGCGGCATACAATTTGATTTAATTATAGATTTTTGCATTAATATTGTTGTAGTAGAAACAACCAAGTTAAGGCAAATGTGTTTTCTGTCATCTTGTGTGCATCTGTGGGTGTTTACTCATGTGTTAGCACTCTAGTTCATTTTTAGGATGTTTTCATTACAGCTCCTTCCTTGTCTTTATGCTGCCAGTAGGTTTAGCAAGTGTGGTATTCAAAGATGTATACGGTTTATATTTCACCTCAAAGAATCACAATAAATGTATAATCATTTTAATGGCTGAATGTTTAAACATTTATTCAAATATTTACTTAGTTAAAACATGACCCCCAAAAAATGTGTTAAAATACAATGTAAAAAAAAAAAAGTATTGTAACAAGCAAATTATATATATATATATATATATATATATATATATATATATATATATATATATATATAATTGCAGTTCACAGTAGTTTGAAAGATGCTGATTCAATGATTCTTATACACTTGTGTCAATGGTCAACATTCTGAAGTACTAAAATTATTATAGTAAAGTTATTAAATATATTAACTTCAATATATTAAATTCTATATAAAATACATTTATTAGCCAAAACTAAATTGTTTCAGTCAGTTTATTTTTGGAATGAGATGACAATTAAAAAATGATTTGCAGTTACATCCAGAAAATTTTGTTTTATGATTTTAGTTTCATATGTATTTCAAGTAAAATATATTTCATCAATCACATTCAGATGGTTGAGAAGATAAGTTTTACAAAGAAGAAAAATACATTCGTTTCTTCAGCATCTACAACGCCCCCATTTAAGGTCCAGGTGTGTTTCATGTCCATCTGTAGTCCATAAATAATCCACGATTCAGCTGTATGTTTTTCAGTGAGAGGCTTACTCACAGGCCTCCATCTGTCTCTCTAAGGAAATTTTATCCTTATAACTATGTTAAAATTCTGAAGTTCTCTCACCTCTCAAGCAAACATATAGCAGGAGAACAGAACTGTGGGGCAGGCTGCAGGACTGTCCCACGCAGCTGTAGGGAATTCACTACCACTTAGCTCTAATAAGCAGAGAAAATGTGTCAGCTCCTATAAAGCATAAAACAGAGAGAGAGAGAGAGAGAGAGAGAGAGAGAGAGAGAAATTAAATTTTCAATACTTGCCGTGAAGGGTTTATACCTTTCATTTGCCACAAGGTGCTTTATTTACACTCATCTTTCATACCAAAATTAAGAGGCTGGTCTCAAAGCAAGTACTAGAGTAATACAGTGTCCTTACATAATATGCCCTATAGGAACCATGAACAAGACCACAGAGAACCTCAATGACAGTATTGTGTTTTTAATACTAAATGGACTATGGTAAGCTGAAAAAAACAGCATTTGATTTATGAGTGAAAGCAACTGTACAAATTAAAAACCTAGTTTCTCTGCCTCGTGATGTCTGATCCGGGTAGAAGGTCTGCATTTTTCATTATCCACTATCTCAAATGACATGATGTCAATTGAGAAAGTCAATAAACTACAAATTTTTACAAATCAAAAGCAAGTTGTTGTTATTGTCTTTATTTAGCTAATTAATTTAATGTATGCAAAAATAAATGGGTTTAAATTGATGCTAGACACACAAACATGGTTCTTAAGGGAAGGAGTTAATTTCCTCAGGGAACTGTAATTTTTGTAGAACTAGGAAAAGTGATAAAAATTATCTGAAAGGTTTTGATTTAACTAGTTTGGATTTCTGTTTGTGGAAAGTTGAGGAATTAAAACCCCTAATGGCTCTAATAAATAAATTTGATGGTATGTATTTGCCTAATGTGCCTAATATTTAAACAGTTGGATTATGTTAATACATTAAATCCGTGCTGTACTCGTAAAAGGGTCAATGGAAATTACTCTAAACTATAAATGATGTTCTTTATCACACTGTTTATTACTAAAGGCATTTAAATTTATGTGTGATTTTTTTTAAATGTCAGCTAGTATATGAGGTGCTCATAAGAATAGACAAGTTGCCATAGCATGGAACTGTGTGTGTGTGTGTGTGTGTGTGTGTGTGTGTGTGTGTGTGTGTGTGTGTGTGTGTGTGTGTGTGTGTGTGTGTGTGTGTGTGTGTGTGCCTCAGTGGTACGTGCCTCAGTGACTGTCCATAGTCTCAGAGGGACTGAACTTATTAAAGCTGGGATGAAAGTAGGGGACAGTAAGAGACGAAATGAGCAAACCAAGAGATTGGGGACGTCTGAGTGGACGTGACATCCTTTGCTGGGTTATGACATCACTGCGCTGCTTTCAGGATGCGAGGGAGGTATTGGGGAGAGGGGGCTCCTGGGGTGGAGGAGGGAGGGGTTGTGACATCAGAATACTATCTGGGACACACAGCTGGGTAAACCAGGAAGCTGAGACCACACTCCCTTATAACGTGTGTGAGTACGAGTGTGTGAGTGTGTTATTGGAATTCCTGTTTAATTATGTTAACAACCTTGGTTGCTTTCACAAGTCCCTAGTTGTATGTCACTACAGAAATCTCATTAGAAATAAATGCCTCAGATTAGTTTTGTTCGTCTGTTGATGATATTTGGTTAGATCATGCTTTTAATTACAATTAAGGACAATCCTTTTTTATTTAAGCCCCCTCTAGCATTATCAAACTGTATCATAAATAACACACAATACAGTTGAGGCCAAATGTATTAAGAGTTCTCCCATAGTTCTCCCTGTGCACAAAACAGATGCCACTAATTAGTTCTTAGCTATCTGGCTGAAGAGTTGTGCTAATTAGAATCAGCTTTTTTAGTTAATGGATGAAAGAAATATGTGGCAGAAGTTTTACTTTCTGAAATCAGAGTGTCCACCTCTTCACAAAAAAATGCTAAAACTAGAGAATTCTCAAGGGGATTATGAACGAATTTCTGTACAGGATCTTCAGGAAACAATCAAGCAGGCACAGATTAAGCAAGTGACATCAGAATATTGCAGGCGTCATTCTGTCTCTATGCCCAGCCAGATCCAGCGAGTATAAAAAAATTAAAGGACTTCATACTAAACATTGATTGTTGTATAGCAATTTCCTTGCATAACATAACATATTATTCTTACTGTCTTGATTTACACTATTTAAAAAATATGGGAAAGTCATTAAACCATTAATTTTCACTTATGTCTTAATACTTTTGGCCACACTTGATGTACTACCTAGTATGCTATAAGCCTAACAGAGCAAAAAAAAAAAAAAAGGACCTACAATAAGTAACTATTACTTGTATCACTTGTGTTATCACATATTTGACACTTTTTTTTACATTCAAATATAAAATACATAAAATGAAATAAATTATAAGCATTGATTCAGTTCTCTTTGGTTCTTCCGTTATTAAATAACATTTTGCCAAGGCTTTAGGAAATGTAGATTTCCATTAGGCAACTTAAAGTACACTATGTGATCATGAAAATTTGTTCTGACAGCCATATTTGAAATATAGACTCAGTTCTGCTATCTGTATCCAAACCACTTAGCCTCTGTCTGCCACTGTCTTAGGCTCAAACACACACACATATCAGTTTGCATCAAAAGGGCATTCTTCTTAACAGAGAGTAGCAGTAGTGTCAGAAATGCTTTCCTGTCTTTGTAAGCAAATTTGTTTCCTAAATTTAGAGTAGAGCTTACACACATGGCTCAGTCTTTTCTCCATATGCTTTCCTCAGACCGTATCAACATTACACACATGTACGCATGTAATCAATTGGACATGCAGGAAACCCTTCGCTCCCTCAGCAGTACTCTGAAACACATATGAATGCATGATGTCATTCCCATAAAACACAAACACATACAGTACCTGCATTCATATTTGATGTCATTTCAGACAGAAAGTGTGTTACACTTTCAAAAAACGTGTTACCAAAAACTACCAGAAAAAAGATCCGATCAGATTAGTTGACCTTATTTAACTGTGATGGCCTTGATATTATCAGACAGCGTCTGAAATAATTTAGTGGTTGTTCACCTTAATTTTTTTGCTCTTCATATGTAGCATGTATGTATTTTTAAAAAATATTTCCCTCATAAAAAAATTTATATAAAAAATAATAAAAAATAGAATTTAAAAAGATCATAATTATACATTTTTAATGGGTTTGTGCACACCAGCTATCTGACTGAATTATGCTGATTTAGATTAATTAATTCATGAGCAAATTAAATTATTTTAAAAAGTATTTTACAAGCATACACCTTCAGATGGTGTGGACATGTGATTTTTTTTTATCATTTTATTTTTATATCTATAAATTTTACCTTGTAAAACTAAAATTGTATGTAATATATAAAGGGAAATAAAAATCCCTTAGCATTTGATGTCTCCCTTTTGCTTTAATGGCAGTTTCTACTGGAGCTCACATGGGCTTTACAAGTTTGTGTAAATCTTGATTAGAATCAAGATCAAGTCAAAATCATGGAAAAGCTTTCTCTATTCATTATTCATTATTATCATATTATATTCAGTGAACGCAATAAATCATAAAGAATATTTAGATATATGGATGTTTTATACAAACAAACAGAAATTTGCCAAAACCAAAATCAGAATCTTCAAACTTGAAAATTTAAGCTATTTACCATTTCATTTTCTTTGTTTTATATTTTGTCATATTTTTACTTTCTGTATATTTAAACATTTTGTTCACTTTCATAATTTTTTTTCAAAGTGGCCTTAGACTTTTGTATAACAGTGTATGAAAAATTCCACCACCTGCTGCTACCACACACATATATATATATATATATATATATATATATGTGTGTGTGACTGAGCTGTAGATTAAATACTTATTACTTATTAGCATGAGTGCAGATTAATTAGACTGCACTGAGAGGTGACAAGTAACAACATTCTCCATTGCTGTTCTTAGTATTTTTCATGTATCTGTACTTTACCTTAGTATTTTCTGTATGTGGTACTTTTTACTTTTTTTATGAAAAACCTGTATTTTTCTCACATTTTAAATTGCCATTTGTTACTTTTCAGCTGACAATCACAGGAAAACTGCACTGATTTTCTAATCTAAACATAAGCGTTTACACTGTCACTCACACCATATGATGACTGACAGGAACAAAATAATTCCACCATTCCAAGTAGTTCAAGTTTACAGAAATGACTGGCAGGTCATTAGGAAAGCTCAGATTGGTTAGCGCATCAAAGTGATTGATGCTTACCTTCGCAACAGATCCAACAACTAGGTCTCTGGGCTGTGGATTCATCTGGCTCCTTTTTCAATCCTCTTGAACAGGGCACTTGTTAAGGTAAGACTGGAAATGATCTAGCTAACTATCTAACATACTGAGACAAAGAGTTGTGAACTTATGCATTTCATTTGTGATTCATACCAAAAACAACATTGTATGTAACTATAATGTTTTTCCCACTATAATCTTTTAACCATTTTGTATTCTATATACTTGCAGTAAGCCCATGTTTAATTGTGTAGACTACTTGAATTATACAGTATAGTAATAGTAGCAAATGGCTACCAATGTAAAAATAAAAAAATTAAAAAAAAAGAGGCTCACAATACAACCCGCCATTTATTTGATTTATTTGATGTCATTATCAACCTCTACTAGACTTGCACATTCAATGAGTTATTTTATACTTTAAAATACTGTTAATCAGTAACTTAGTCAGGTAGATATCTAGGGGGGGGGGGGGATTCTTTGTAGAGTACTTGTGCATAAAGTACATTTCAGAGCACATACTTGCACGTACTTTTTTTTTTTTTTCAACAGAAATTTAAAGTGGCACTTCTACATGTAGTGGAGTACATTTTACACAAGTACTTGTACTTTAACTTGAGTATTAAATTTGTGTGCTTCTGCCACCTCTCCATTCACTGATAACAAATGCAACTGAGCAAAGGAAAAAACTATTCCATATTTTGCACTATGACTGCACAATTGTTCCCTCCGCAGCAATGCATATACTTACTTTTAACTACAGTCTGTATATTTTTACCAACCCAGTCTAAAAACAGTCAATCCCAGTAAAACCCTTTTACGTGCAACACCTTCTATACTTTTAATACCAATATTATGGCACAAGCATAAATTGCAAAATATTAAACCTTCCCTTGAAAATACATCATGTATGCCATGTTCTGCACCAATGTATTTTAGCCAAGCTAGCCTCTTACCACATTATTTTCATAAGACCAATGTGTAATAAATAATTATATCTCCTTTTGTATATATTGAGAAAAGTTTTTACTTTTCATGACATATGATTAGATTTATGAGCTTATGAGAGGGCTCATTCTCCTGTTCTCTGCAAACACAATCAGGCTTGCAAGTCACATGGGAATGTGGTATGGTAACATGGGCATTTTCAAAACATGGAAAGCTTTTTGTATTCTCAAATGGCCAAAGAATTAACAGCCAAAAACCATCTGCATTTTGAAAATACCCACAGTTTCATATCATGTTACCACATGACCTGCAATTCTGATTATGTTAGCAGAGGAGGAATTTCATGAGCCCAGTAAGTGCAATCATATGTGGTAAAGCACAAGCTTCACCACATATGAAATGGGCAGCAATCAATATGTGAACAAATTAATAAACTGTATATATGAGATATTGATCTTATTCAAAAACATAGAGGTAGGAGTTTGCTTGATGAAAATAAGTTGGTGCACATGCCATATTAAATACCATGGAGAGCATGCAAACACGAGTTTGATATGTTTCTGTGCTTGGATGACTCTGCCTTAACTAGAATTCAATTTGATACGTTTATACGTTTGATGAAAATAATAGTTTATTTTAACAATACAATACAACACATCTATTGTATGTACCATTTATCCTGTGAAGGGTCACAGAGGGCATTGTGACAAACACAGGGAACATAGGGCACAAGGCCTGGTACACCCTGCATACAGTATGGCGCCAGCACATTGCAGGGCAAAAGCATACACTGCATGCAATATAAAAATGCCAGTCAACTTACTTTGGACCATGGGAGGAAACCAGAGTACCTGGAGAAACCCACCAAGCCTGTAGAGAACATGCAAACTCTACACACACAGAGCAGGGACAAGATTCAAAACCCAAGGTGACACTGCAAACAATACAACACAATACAAATCCCCTCTAACATATTGTGATTCATTGTGATCAGTCTAAATGACAAAATATGTTTAATTTTTATTATTGGACACTCTGACTAAACCCGCATCAGCCTGCCTTTATTCGCAGAAGCTATGTCCCTTGAAGCTTCCTGCATTTGAAATCTTTTTTTATGCCAAAGCATTAAGCTTTGAGGAAAAGCCTGGTTGTTTTGGCTAGTGTTTTTCTGGGACAGTTAATTTGTGATCATTTTATCCTCACAGTGAGACCATCATTTATGAACCCAAGAGAGAAGCTCTTTGTGTGTGTGTGTGTGTGTGTGTGTGTGTGTGTGTGTGTGTGTGTGTGTGTGTGTGTGTGTGTGTGTGTGTGTGTGTGTGTGTGTGTGTGTGTGTGTGTGTGTGTGTGTGTAGATGGATGACCAGCTATGGTGAGCCCAGGAGTACAGTGAGTTAAGGGGTGGCTGGAGGTTTCCACATGGCCTGTTTGAATGTGAAACACATGTTAATGTGTGGGTGGAAGAGGGAAGAGAATGTGAGCGGGTATCCATGTCTCACTGTGTGAGAACGCCCTACTTATCCATCTGCAGGACCTGTTGATAATGTGTGTGTGTGTGTGTGTGTGTGTGTGTGTGTGTGTGTGTGTGTGTGTGTGTGTGTGTGTGTGTGTGTGTGTGTGTGTGTGTGTGTGTGTGTGTGTGTGTGTGTGTGTGTGTGTGTGTGTGTGTGTGTGTGTGTGTGTGTGTGTGTGTGTGTTTCCTAACTTTCAATCGCACCATCTTCTCCTACACCCGTTTATTTCCCCATCTGTCAGTTCACAATGATGCAAATCAAATTCAGCACCTCATATGTAAGACTCTCTGTCGCATCTAGACTTCAAGCTGATGGGTTAGTGTGTTTGGCACTTGTGCTGTATATGTAAAATTCCTCGCGTGTCTTGTTGTAAAATTAGAATAAGTGCAGTTTTTAGCATGGACATGTGCAAGTTTAGGAGAGATTTTTTTTCCCCTCTCTGTTCTGGTACACTGTCTTCTTATTATTGGGGTGTGGGTGTGTGTGTGTTTCTGCTGTCTGGCAGAGAGGAGCACTGCTGCAGATGGCAGAAGGGTGGGAGAAGTGTGTGGCTGCATTAATATGGCCTGCAGTTCTCGTTAGCTCTAATCAGGGGCTTCCTGTAGCGAGAAGAGCCAGGGTTCACCTTCCCGAGAGTGAACACTGCAACTCGCTCTCCCACTCTCCTCCTCTTCCCTTTTTCTCTGCCTGAAATCCCACTGTCCCCCCTTCATCACTGACTCTCTCTCTCGCTCAGTCCTCTCTCACTTCCCCCTGAGTGTGCACTGTAACCTTCTCCTCCTCCCAGTGCTGTCCCTTTCCCCTCAGTTCTGAGCCCTTTCTCTGGCTCTCCCACTGGCTCCAGCTGCCATGAAATGAGTTGGAAAATGTAAACCTGGGAGAGAAACCTTTTCCATATTCATTCATTCATGCTGCTGAGAGGCTACAGATAGGCAGCACGCAGAAGCCAGAGCAACTAGAGCACACATACTGTCCCGGTGTGAACTCCAGCAGGGGTCGCGAACTGCAGCCAGAACTAAAAGAGAAAAGGACATACAGCTCTGGGCGAAACAAAAGGGCCTCTTTGTGGTCCTGCTGGCACTATACAGAGGTAGGATACACAGTCAGAAAAGTGGACATCCTGTATACGGACCCGGACAATGAGACGCACCCAGATCTCACTGCCAGTCCCATTGAAGAGACGTTTTCTGTGCCACCTTTGTGCAAAACACAGTGCCACAACAGCAGGGTTTCACAATTACGCAGGCGAATCTGGACAGAAACTAAGCGACTGTTTGAGGAACTAAAACAAAGAGAGCTAGATCGAATTTTGGCAAATTGGGACGCATGTTGTTCCAACCTACTCTTCTCCTTGTCTGTATTTTTCTTTCCCATTCTCTTTCTGTTTCTCTTCCTCTGGCTGGCTTTTAGGGAGCCCTTGGGTTAGATTGATTAATGCATTTAAGATGTGGAAATAGGATATTGGAATTGTTGCCTTTACCACTCTCTCCTGCTTCCCCTGTTTCTCCTGCTCTCACTCTCTCGCACACTCTCTGTCCTCTCTCTCTCACAGTCTTGTGCCTTAATGCACCTTAATAGACACTTTGATAGATAGACTGAGAGAGACTGGAGAGATTTGGTTTAACTTTCGACGCTCTTTTGGCTGCACACTTTTTTGTGTGTGTCAAATACTTTTTTTCTCTAGAGTTCGCCCCCTTTTTTTTTACAGTGCCCTGGGCTTTGCAACGGATAGCTTCCCCCACCCTCATGCTCCGAGCGGCCACCCCCACCCCCAGCGCTGAACCCCGGCCAGCCCCAGCTGCCTGGCCAGATGTGGGAGAAAGGGAGAGGCAGCATCCTACAGGGGCCAAGGGCCTGAAAACAGAGACAGGCTGCAGAGAAAGGGAAGGTGAGAGAATGAAAGAGTTGGAGAGGAAGGTTGCGATGGACAATTGTCAAAAAGGTATCCGAGCCAGCACACTGCATTTCTCTGTAAAGTAGACAAGCAGGGAAATTCAAGTGCTTCTCTGTCTACTCCACTTGAAGAATATGATTTGTTCTGTAAGCGGCATTAGTACAGTGCGCTGATGGACAAGAAAGCCCTGAATGGCCCGTACACTTATCACCATACAGGTCCTCCCAAGGCTACAAGATTTATGGGCAGTGTGTGAGCCTTCTTACACCATACTCCAGGGGGTTCTCTGATTAGAGATGGTGGAGTGAGCAAACACACGCTCACACACGCTCTTGCACGCTCTCGTGCATGTGGTTCTAATTACGCACACAGGGAGTCAAGGGCCCAGTGTCATCTAAAACATAGATGCAGATTTACACTCGTCCTCTGGTGTTCTGCGCTCAGGTTGGTCCTAGCCAGATAATTGTCACACATTCCCCAAACCTGTTTATCATGTCAAAGCAAGAGCTCAGCTGTGGAGCTTTATAAGTGTCTAGGTCGTATCCACGACCTAGGTGGCAAAGTGAAGTTAATTCAACTTGGAGAACGAATAGGATTTTACAATAATGAGAAAACAGGTGGCCTGGAAAAGTTTAAGCCAGACCTTTTGGTAAAAGTTGTGCTCATGGAAGTATTATGTCTCTGAAAGTGCATGCTGTTCTCCCAAAGTGAGGCTCCATTTTGCAGCTTCAAGCTTTTTCATAGTGACACTTAGCTTAGTCTGGCTGTGAAAATTAAAGTGTGGCATTTCAGTGTTAGTTCAGTTAGCACAGTGCGCTCCAAGTGTTCTCGTGTGAACTCTCCTCGAGTGTTAATATGTGAAGCCTGTAAACGCAGGAGTGGAATCAGAGGATGTGATGCAGTAGCCGACTCTCAACGAGGTCCTTACTGTATTCTTTTTTGCATTTTAGTGGAGAGAAAGACAGAAAATAAAATGGGGTGAGAGAATGAGAGAGAGGAGGAGATAGAGACTGACAGTTAGAAAGAGAACATCTGTGCTCTTTGCAGCAGACGGTGTTCCCCAGCTTATTGTAAGTTGTGCTGTTTTTCTTCACACAGACTTGGTCCCCTTACTCTAATTCTCAGATAATGAGCACATGTAGCGATGTCCACGAGAATCTGCTTTAGAGCCAAAGCCAGTTTTGAATTAGTAAAACCCACAGCAAACGTAAAAGTCTAGCACACACACAAACACACACACACACACACACACACACACACACACACACACACACACACACACACACACACACACACACACACACACGCTAGCTAAAAAGAAAGAACAAAAACATCAAAGGTGTGGTTGTGCTTTTACTCAAGTACATGGCAAGTACAAATTCAGTTGTCAAGAGACAAGTTATTTTCAAGAGCAAATTCAGAGCAAATTCACAAATCACATGTGAACACTACAGTATAAATCTTCAGGAATGCTCTTCTGCTCACAGCTTCTACTTAATCAAGTCTGTCTACTGAAGGTAACCAGGTATTATTAATACATTGACCCTTTATAGGTTACCCATTGAAATACATGGAATTTGAAATGATAAAAGGTTTTCACAAGACTTGTGTTTAGTTTTGTGATTTTTTTTCACAATTTTTAATTGTTTCATTTTATGTTGCAAATCAAGGTCAGTACAGTTACCAAATATACTAAAATACTATATCCTATATATACTATATATATCTAAAATATTTTGAAAACACAATTAAAAAGTTAATTGCACATTTATTTTAACACTATTATTTTCCACTAATATGTTTTTCTTTAGGTAATAATACCAAATGGGTTAATATATGTATGAACCAGATGGTTTTACATATTTCGTATGTAAAATACATATTTTATGGATTATCCACTCTTAAAGCTGTTCTGGCTTGTCAGGATTGGTGAAACATTTAGTTTTTTATGAATTATTGCTGTCTAAATTCAGAATCCAAACAAATAGTCCAATCCACTTGTGTTCCCCAAAGGCAACCCAGAACATATGGTATAATAATAATAATAATAATAATAATAATAATAATAATAATAATAATAATAATAATAATAATATGTTTACTGGTAAAATTTTATGCAAAAGTCAACCTTACCATGGGTAAAAAGTAGGCATAATTCATAGGGCTCTTACCAAACCATACTGATGCACTAAAATACTATTCAACTATTCGACAGTACAAAAAGCCACAAAAATTATGTAATGAAAAGTAAAAAGAAACACAGAGGAAGAGAGAAAGGACCAGAAGAAATGTCAGCAATTACTGCTGATTTAATCATTTCATCTTAAAATTCTCTATTTTTAAGCATGTTTTTATATAGTTTGCAAATTACTGATTCAAACCTGTAACATCCATAACATAAAAATGCCACATCCATAATGCCAGTTTTTTTTTCAACATTTACATCACACTTTTTGTGTTCATTCAAGTTTTTCATAGTATAAGTAATGCTTTCTGTAGTTCTCTTTAAAAATTAGCTTTAAAAAAAAACTGTACTTTACACATCCATAATGCTAATAAAAACTAAATATTTTCAAGATGTAAATGATTAAAAGAATTTTGAGTATTTGTTCATTTATAGCTGCAGAGATTAAAAGTTAATTTGCTGCAAATTAATTTACTGATGCTAAGCTTGTCCATGCTCTGAACCTTTATGTTTATTAATATGCATCCAAATGTCACATTCATAATACTGCAACTACCCTATTATTATTATTATTATTATTATTATTATTATTATTATTATTATTATTATTATTATTATTATTTAAACAAATTATACATTTAAAGTACTTCAAATCAATGTGCTTTTATGTTGATTTTGTTAATTTGTTTGATTTCTCAACAAGAATATGTCAACTCGTCAACTTGTAGTTCAAGAAGAGGAGTTTTTGAAAAATAAAATAAGATAAAGGATAAGATTATACTTTATTCATCCCAGAAGGCAAATTTATGACATGGCCCTGAGTAAATCTTCCTTTTTGTCCTGATTTGGTGAAAGTTTTTGGCCTACATCATTTGTTTGTCTTCCCCTGATTACAGAACGTTGAGTGCCACAGATAGAGTTACTTCTCTGATTTTAACCAGAGTTTATTCACTGATACTTTATTAAGATCAAGATATTTGTAGACCTGCACCAAATATTCTAACTTAAATCCCTTTTAATTCTACAACCCCATCTTTTATATTAGTAACACTTCATTATGTTTTTTTTTTTCGTTTTGTTATTTCATTTTTTAATAACACTGAGGAATTAATGTTTTGATAACCACGAGCGCCAAATTGATTTGTGCCATGTAATGTTTTTATCATCCCTACACAATATTACATTAATGTCACTGCTATTTAACTCTAACTGTATTACATGACCAGACCTGGCAACCGTTATGCATTTTGTGTTAAACGTTGTAGTACGCTAGTACAAGTTATCACTCAAAAAGATATTTAAGAAGCAGGAAAAAAATCTCCCCAGTAAAATTGGAGTTGAACCAGTCATTTGAATCTGGAATGATTTGTGATTTGTGCAGGTGTTTGAACTTTCTACTGATATTGTAAGTAACAGTAGAGAGCTCCAGTAAGCCCCACCCCTTTCCACAAGGCTCACATACTCTCAGTTGAACTTGTGCAAGTGCCCTTGCCTCCTACTAAAGTAAATGACTTGGCCATCATATAATCTAAGACTTTAATATAAACTGCTGACAGGCCTGCAAGGAAGTGTTAAATTTAACACTCCAAATAATGTTGCTCGTCGTCTCATCATCTACACTGTTCTATCCTACATACAGGGTCTCTGGGGGGCCTGAAGTCTATCCCAGGAGACTTAGTGCACAGGGTACACACATACACACTTACACGATCATTCACACACTACTGGAAATTTGGGAGCACCAATTAGCCTAATCTGCATGTCTTTAGGCTGTAGGAAGAAATCGAAGTACCTGGAGGAAACCCACCAAGCACTGGGAGAACATGCAACCTCCATTCACACAAACCCGAGGCAGGAACCAATCCTTCTCCCTGGTGGTGCAAGACGACAACGCTAACCACTAAGCCATCTAACCATGCTGTCAAATAATGTTAATGAGAATCTTAATTAGAAAAATGATTTAACATCACAGCTGCAGGTGCAAGCAGTGAAAAGGGCATTAAAAAGTTTTTAGAAAGTTTTCAGCTGCTGGTACCCAGTTCTTGATTTCACATCTGATGATATTATTACACCCTCTTGCACTTTTCTTCTCCCCAAAATGGTATAAATGCTTGTTGGTTTTGGACGTTTATATTGTTTATTGAAATTTTTTAAATGAAAAATCACAAAAAAAAATGTTGAAAAACTAAATTGCTCAAGTCTAGTATCTAAAGCTGGTCAATGCTTGATAACAGTATCAGTATAATTATAATATTATTCAACGCTAGTGACATGACGTCTAGACCCCATGGAGCCTGACATCACACCTCCGCTATGTGTCGATGTACAACCTCCAAGCCACAAAAGGTGTAACGCCTAGACACGTACCACATGTTGTGCCGCCGGGAAACACGGCAACACGGCACTACAATTCTGATGGACAATCCAGACACACAACAACAGCACACACAGCTACAGAGGAAAATTAGAGTAGGCAGTTCAGAGCAGCAGAATGGCCGGTTTCACCTTTATTGTTGTGGCTGACTGTGGCCTGGCTTCCTGACACCTTCCGCTCAGGCTTAGACACAGATGGCCATGGCTGGAACAAGTGCGCCCGCTGAGAATGCATCTAAACACAGTAAAAGGAAGGTTGGAGTGTGTGTGTGTGTGTGTGTGTGTGTGTGTGTGTGTGTGTGTGTGTGTGTGTGTGTGTGTGTGTGTGTGTGTGTGTGTGTGTGTGTGTGTGTGTGTGGCAGGTTCAGGAAGACAGGCTGGGACAACAGGTTTGGGTGACCTCTGGCCTGCGTGAGATGCACCATGTGTGTGTGTGAGTGTGTGTGTGTGTGTGTGTGTGTGTGTGTGATGAGCATGTGCACACCAGCACCTGTAGCAGTCAAGTGGGTAAAAAACAAAGCGTTCTGCAGAGGAGTTGGCTTTGATGGAGTCAAGAAAGGATGCTTCTGGAGACACTATGTGTGTGTGTGTGTGTGTGTGTGTGTGTGTGTGTGTGTGTGTGTGTGTGTGTGTGTGTGTGTGTGTGTGTGTGTGTGTGTGTGTGTGTGTGTGATGAGCTGTGGGGGTGTTGCTGTCTGACAGGAAGCGCGGGTCAGCTGTATACGTGTGTGTGGCCGGGCCCGGGCCAGGAGGTCAGGGCTGGGCAGCCCGCAGGAAATAGCCAAGACATTCCGGCCCTGCGCAGGCGGACTTAACCCCTTCACTGCACGCACAAACATGCAGTAAACATACACACATTTAGACTGTGTCCGGAACTGGAACCCTGACGAAAGATCATGCGTTCACAGCTCATTGCTAAAAATAGGTCTTGACTTAATAGGGAGCTGTTTATCTGTTTTTTCAGATGCTTAATTATTCCAGTTATTATTTCAGTCCACATGTTTAATTTGCCATTACAGCATTGATAATCACAATGCATATAAAAATGTTTGGTGTTGAGTTCTAAATATAACCCCACCACTTGCCCTCGACCTTGACTGCCTTCCCCAAAGACGCACACACACAAACCCCACAGACAGATTTACCTCCCACAATGGAAACAATGCTGAGCAGCACCCTTGTTGTGTAACACACACCCCTCCAACCCACCCACAAACGGTTCGTCCTGCCTGCTACTGCTGAAATGCCGACTCTCTGGAGCACTCTAAGTAGAGTTGAGTCCGGCTCCTCTATGGCCACAGGGACACTCTGGGGAGCACAGAAACAGGAAGTGACTCTTGGAGATGTGGAATTCTCCAGCAGTGGGAGGCTCAAGGAGATGCTGACATTTCGGAGAAGTGAGATGCCATAACGGAGCTTCGAAGGGGCCATGCTGGGATCGAACAGGCAGGAAGTGGAGGTCTGTGACAGGGCACGTTTACATTCCTGCGCTCCAGCCCTTTCGTATTAATGGCCTTTTATAAATAGGTGAGGGATGAGTCACGAGCTGGCTGCTAGCCCCAAGACCCTACACCTTAGGAGTGGCCCTGTGGGACAGGCAGCACTCTCAGCTTCCTGGTGCCACATGCGAGCAGGACTTCGGTCCACAGGGGCTCCCAGATAGCGGGCGTAACACGCGCATAGGTCTTCCTGTTTTGGATGCTGCCCTGACCTTGAGCAAGTTCATTTTCCTGCATCAACCTGCAAAACAGACAGCTGTTATCTTTCTGCTGTTTGTTTGCATCCCGTAGCATGATGTCCATCCCGTACCCATGTCATGCTTCCAGCTCTAGCTCTTTTCTTTTGCCATAAAGACTTCGATGGAGTTATTGAAAACGTCAGTACAGTACTTTACAAGCTTCCTACCACATTCTGCAAGGTTCTGTAAATGCAATTAAAAACAAATGATGTGAACCACAAACATTTAACTGTTCATAATCAGACATCTGCTTGCTTGTCAATCAGGGTGTCTGTTAGTTCAGAGCACTCCTACTGCTGCTCTCTGAATTCAGCTTATTTGGACTAGGATGGTGTTTTGGGAGTGGGAGTTATAACAGCATTCGGATTAAGTTATAGTCAACAGAATTGACTAGTGGCCATACCATTCATTATATCTTTAAGAAAGATAAATACAGTTTGTCTACACATTAAGCTGCAGTCCTCGATTGTTGCCAAGAGGGAGTGTCATGATCTCTGTATTTGAGTAAGTGTTTTTATATGTTGAAGAGGACTGTATGTCCTAAGGACAGGAATATCTGACAATGTGTCCACAAGGGAGGATGAAAACTTTCTTTAGTAAAAAAAACTGCACATTTTTTATTTAAAAGTGCTAATAAGTTTCCTATAAGTTACTAAGTA
Organism: Clarias macrocephalus; assembly: GCA_011419295.1. Lineage (NCBI taxonomy): Eukaryota > Metazoa > Chordata > Actinopteri > Siluriformes > Clariidae > Clarias > Clarias macrocephalus. Next base: position 105,605 of record JAAGKR010001072.1, read on the forward strand.
TAGGATTTGAGTTTTTAGCACAGTGGACAGTTCTTGCAAGGATGGTAAGACAAATGTGTGTGTTTTGTGTAAGAAGAGTATGTCCATCGTGGTAATGGCATTGTTCCAGGTCAAAAGCAGAGCCAGTCAGGGGTCTGTGTGTTTCACATCCCTCTTCAGCCAAACACAAACACACATGTCCGGCCAATCTAATCCACACTATCTCTCAGCTTGTTTGTGCCAGATGCACACACACACACACACACACACACACACACACACACACACACACACACACACACACACACACACACACACACACACACACACACACACACATGTACTTCACTCCTTCTCCTCTCCAGCTCTTTCTGCATTCTTTCAAGTGATCTTCCCTCCATTCTTTGCTTATGCTTCCTCATCCTCATCCTCCTCTCTCCTCCACTCTAGTGGCAGCAAGCACCTCACTGGCCTTGCTCTCATCATCTTTTTCCACTTCCTGTGTCTTGCTCCCCATGCCCCTTACGCCCACTCCTCTTTCCTCCCCCTATTCTCACAGCTTCTACATCCCTCTCTCTCTTTGGGACGTGACTCTAAGCACAGACACTGGGGCTTCTGCCAGCATGCTGGTGCAGAAATGGCCAAACAGCATCCACAAACACACACACACACACACACACACACACACACACACACACACACACACACACACACACACACACACACACACACAAGTAAAAGACATGTATGGGTACACACCAGCAGAAGCCTGTTAGTGATACTGACTCGATCTGTAAGTGGGTGTCCTAGTTACTCATAGTATTCTTACACATCATATGATTAACCAAATAAGCTTCTGCTAAATTAACGGGTGTGTTTCCTAACACGGGTGAGAGTTTGTTTCATACTTTCACTGCATTAATTAGGCACTTGAAAAAGAAGAAAAAAGAAATCACACTTTCAGCCATCCTCAACGAGGCCTACGTCTCACTTCCATTCTCCTGCCTCCTCCCTAGCATGTCTCTGTCACGCTTTCAGTGTTTCACTTTTACACTTTTTTCCACCCTCCTGGTCTTTTTCTCTAACTATGTCTCTTTTTTCACATCACACAGGAGAAAGGAAGAGAGTGCAAAGTCCTGTCTCATAACTGAATTCTGCTATGCTCAACTAAAAATGTTTAGTTCTGAAGTCATTTTTCCAAAGTTGGACAAGTCAGCTATGGGACATGTGATCCTGGGAACAGGGGAGAGCCTGAAAGTGTGTCAGAGAGTCTTTTTAAGAGCAGCAAGAAAGAGAAAGAAAGCATGAGGTGCAAGCTGTGGCCTGTGCAGGAAGCGAGGGAGGCTGGTGCGGTGCAGTAGAGGGCAAAGGCAAGCCACACATTAGAGAGAGATGTTCTACTAATCTGAGCAGCAGCCTGGGCACACACACACACACACACACACTCACACACACACGTAGTGCTGTCAGCTGTGACTTGAATGTATAGTGGACCTCATAGAGGACTATAGCTCTCACAGTGTTTACTCCTCAACTAAACACAGGCCAGTTAGTCTTACTAATGGGAGCACTAATCTCCTTCACCATGACATACACTTATTCCTTTCTTACAAACATTCATACACACACACACACACACACACACACACACACACACACACGCACACACACACGCACACACACACACACACACGCACACACACACCACACACACACACACACACACACACACACACACACACACACACACACACACACACACACACACACAATGGTTTTCTTCCACTCTCCTACCCCATCTCATATGCATACACACATGCAGCACATATGTACAATACAGCTTTGGAGAATTCTTACACAAACACATACAGTATGTCTAGCAACATGCTCTGCATCGTGTACAAACTTGCAGCCATTTGCATAATTTATTTATTTATTTCCTGCCTAGATATATTCATAGTGACACCAAGCTTTAATGTAAATCCTTGTTAGCAGCAGCAGTGGCTCATAATCATATGTTTCAGGGAAGCAGGCCAAAATTAAAAACAACATATCTTCAAACAAAATAAATCTGAGAAGTTATTACACTTGTCTAGTGAATTTTGGTAACACTGTAATTAGTAGTTGAGACACAAAACACACAGTTGTCCAGCACACAGTATAGCTGATTGTGTGGAGCTGTTTTAGACATACAAATGTGTTTTGTTCAGCTCTGCTCAAGGTCATCTTGTTAACTAGGGTTGACAGGTTTCAGCAAAGTTTCTAGCCTGAATGCATCGCACAAACCACACAAAAGACATGAAACTAGACCAGAAATGTTGGCCATTGGAAAAGGGATACATTTTCCTTCTTTTTCCTCAGCGCTCGCATGAGAAATAAATATGTCACACATATTTCTGATGTACAGAACTTAACCACTTCATAAATCCTCTTTCTCTCTCCTGAACTTTGCAGTATATCTTACAATGGAAATTGTTCTGCACATTATAGTCACACTGCGTTTGCAGAAGTGTATTATTTCTCAAAAGTTTCTATAAAATTATATTTTTGTATACATAAGTCCACCCTGATAACCCCACTAACTTCTCTATGCTCTCCCCTCCCTACGCATGGCTTCTTTTAGTGCTTGTTGAAGTTCAAATTTGTTGAAAGTCCTTGAAGGGTAACTGGCTGGCATAGTGGCTTAGAGGTTACACCTCCAGGGTTGGCGGTTTAAATCTAGCCCCTAGTCTGTTTGCGTAGAGTTTGCATGTTCTTGTGCATGATGGGTTTCTTGCCAGATTCTCCAGTTTCCTCCCTCAGTCCAAAGAAAAGTCATGTAGGCTGATTGGAGTTTCCAGATTGCCTGGAGAGTGTGTGATTATACCTCATCCAGGGTACATGTATATACTCCACCTTATTCCCAACTTCTCTGTGCCCCAAATTCCGTGGTCCTACACAGGATAATCAATATAGACAATGGACACATGGATGGAAACTAAATGGGGAAGTTAGTACACTTTCCTGTGATTATTCCTGCAAAATCTAGAAAGGAATGTTTTCTTGAATTTGTAAAATAACTTTTTTTTTATCTTGGTCATTTAGGTAATGAGTATTTCACTGGAAATTATACCGTATGGATCTGTAACTTAGGATTTGAAGATTCTAATTTGGGTGGATTGGGCTAACTGGCGTTCTCGAATTAGAGTGGGAATGAATGTGTGTGTGTGAATGTGTGTTTGTGTGTGTGTGTATGTGTGTGTGCCCTGAGATGGATTGGTACCCCGCCTTGTGCTCTAAGTATCCTGGGATAGGCTCCAGGCCCCCCGAGACTGAGATATAGCAGTATAGATGATGAGTAAGTGAGGGACTGAGATTGTAATTTGTTGAATGACTGATCTTGGGATCTGTTTTATACACCTGTGCCTATAGATAATCTAGTCTAGGCTTTGTCAACATGTACATCAGAATTGAAAACAAAAACAGATGTTATCCCCTTTTCTTAAAAAAAAAAAATAAATCCTTGTCCACTTTAAAATGCAACTACATCCTGTCCATCATGCCAAACCAACAGGTGGCGATAAAACCTTAACTGTAAATATGTGTTGGCCAATCAAAAGCGTCTGACATCAAACAAAGGAAATACCAGGGCACACTTATGCAAACCTGTCTATACATCAACATTGATGCCAGACCTTCTGAATGTCCTCACCCTGAAAGGGATTACCCTAAAGATGTGTTTTTAGTCATCTAAAATGGAGTGTCAGTGTGGACAAAAAACAAAATGCAAAGAAATAACCCATTTAAACTAAATATGTGGTATGTGTGGACTAGGAATATGTTTCACTCCTCTTGAGTCAACCCCCAGTTGTCATTCATTTTAAAAAAGAAAGAAAAAAAAAGAAGCTGAACATAACTGTGATATGAATTCTGTTTTCAAAGAAAGCAATGTTGGCTAATATCCTCCCATTCTCCAATTTAGGTTAAAAAAATTAATAAAAATTAAAAAAAGAACCTTCTTAAAAGTTGTTCTCAGCCCTGATGGATTTGTACATGTGGGTGTGTAAGTGCCTAAGGAAGTAACACCCAGACTGCCATCTTCACACATCCATAGTCAGTTTCACCAGATATACACTACTCAGAGGGTTTGAGGAGATAGTGACAGTGATAAGTCCGGTACTGCCATGCATCTTTTGCAAAGTTAATAGAGTGTGCTTAAAGAAACCAGAGGCTGCTTCACTGGCCACAGGGGAGCAAAGTCTGGAAAGCCTGTAGAGAATCTCAAATCCTGCTTGAAGCTCAAATCCACAGCAACAGAGTGAGAGCCAGCATCAAAGTTCCGGCAGAGCGTCAAACTGATAGTGTCACACCTTAAACATACACAAAACTCACACACAGTATCAAGTTCTGTAGAATATGCGTGTGTGAAAGAGAGTGCAGGATACAGTTCTCTTACCCCGCCAGGTCTTTGCTCAGCTGAGTCTGGGCTTGCTCCCACTGCTCTCTGCCGTTTCTCCTCCCTCGTCTTCCCTGCATATCACTATTCCCTCTCGGCAGCTCGTCCAGCATCCCACATTACTAATTCATCTCCTTTGTGTTTGTGTGTAAGAGAGAGAGAGAGAGAGAGAGAGAGAGAGAGAGAGAGAGAACGGCAAATTTATATCCACCTTATAGTGTAGAGCTACACAATCATAGCTTACATGGTAATGAAAAAGATTTTCTCCATACTGGTGTCAGAATAATAGGAACAAAATAGATTGTACTTATGATATGAAACTAAATTTCTTTCACACGATTAGTCTTTTAAATGCTTAATAAATGTGTTACAAAATTGCATGTCACACATGTGTGTGTGTGTGTGTGGGTGTGTGAGCCTACATGTGCATGTGGCCACTATAGTACGCAACCAAACACCCAGTAAAAAAATATACAAAAGCAGCCTATATGCATAGTAAATTATATGTACCATAATAATGTTAATACTAATGATCATGAATAAAAATCATTTTGCATCTTAGTGTGGTTTAATCTAAAAAGAATTTTCAGTAAGACAGGGATACACATGATAGCGAAGGTGTGTATATGTGTTAGTTTGTGCCCTCGTTCTTGTTTTAACACCTCTGCTGTAAACAGTGGGTGGTTCTACGTAAGTGGATACCCACAGCCATGTGGCAGGAAGTGAAATGGTTAGGTTTCTACTCTTGCCCTCATCACACCCACAACAACACCATACTTATTCTGAGTTATATTTCTGCTTCTGTGTGTAAATGATTCAGACTGCATTAAATCTAATTCAAAACCAAATGGCTGTAATTTCTTTTGTTTCCAATGACAAAATGGCATTGTGTTTTGTGTAGGAACACACACACACACACACACACACAAAAACTCACCACACGCATAAAAATAACACTGCATAAGAAAGGTGTTGGTCTGCTTATGTGTGCCAAACTGTAGGAGTGAATAGAATAGTATGTGCGGGTTAGAGCCATGGGCTTCATTGACAGCAGTTAAGTGTGTAAGGAAAGGGTGACACATCAGCACACGTAGGAAGTTTCTTTCAGTTTCCTTTATCCAAAAAACTTTTGTTATCCTCCGAGCAATAGCTGATTGCCTGATCTCCATTTACTGCTGCTCACAGCCACTTACTCAGTCTCTCTCTCTCTCTCTCTCTCTTCTTACTTTGGCTACACTGCTCTGTGCCAGATGTCCTGGCAAGACTGAACTGGCAGTGGAGGAGGCTGCAGGAGTGCGACGTATTCATCTAAAGTAATGCACAAAAACAAGAGGATCAACTTTATCTAGTTCAAGAACAGTAACAAAAAAGCAAAATATGAAAAAGAGCAAACGCGAATCAGATATTTTCAAACATTAAAAATGTTAGACTGTTAATTCTTTAGTTAATTCATGGTCCTTAAATTTAGGACACCTGTTGTTAAAGAGTGTGATACGTCTACGTCTAAACACAAATACCCTCGACTACCATAGCCCACTTTAATCTCATAGGCACTTGAATTTAAATTCCATGAGCTGAAAGCTCTAAACAAGTTCCTTTAAAAAAAAAACATGGCTACACTTAGTACCAGGAATTTCTGATTCAGTAAAGGGACACATTCAGTTTAGAGGATGAAATCTAAATCTAAAGCCCATAGTGCTGTAGTTGAGATTTTTCACATATCCTCGCTCTCCATGTCACTGAGAGAGCTATGCAGTATGTGCTGTGTTGGCAGAGTGTGTGTACCCCTTCACTCTGCTTGGATGGAGTCATAGCCCCTTGCTGTGATTGTAATGGCCTCGTCAGCACAATATGCACCGTTGCCCTTTTCTGCTACCCCATTCCCCGCACATGTCAGTGATGACTTGACTCTGTAAAACACACACGCACACGCACACAATATATAAGCTTTCTTATAGATTCAAAAATGGTGTAACATTTGTATGATTATGTGAGTCTGTGTGCATGTGTGTTTCATGCACACATGGTTCAGGTTCAAATGTAGCATGCTTGTTGACAAGTTGAAGTGGCATGAGAACATCATGGGCATCCACTATCAGCCATACCCTTTGACATTAGCAAATCTGATGTGGGTAGTGGCACGGCTTGCTGCCCGACACCAGACACGTCTGACCCTTGGCATTTCATTTAAAGTGACCCACTGGCACAATTCCTTTGGATGAGAAGAGCCAGCCTGGGCATCGAGCACCGTGCCTCGCTTGTTCATAATGCAAAGCGATCATATTACATTTCCCACTGCTTATAACTACATAAGCTAATAAACATGAAATATAACTTTTCATTTGGTGTTATAATCATTTTAATCATTGTTATTTTAGAGTCTTTTAGCTAGATCTATTTTGCAAAGAAATCACAGGTTACAAAGTCTACCTAAAAGAAATTGTTTTTAATGGCACCGGGAAGTGCGCATTTAGCCATATGAAAATGTAATCTTCTGAGTTAATGTTCATAATGAAAGCAATTGTTAGTAATACAATAAGTGTTATTTTATTGAGGTATAGCAAGACAAATGGGCAGGTGCATCAAAGAATTAAGGATCATTTAAAAGTAGCCAAGTTCCACACAACCAGTCCTGATTCTGTGCACACCCAGGTCGTTTAAGAATTCCTATTAATTCTGAAAGTTGATTAATTTTTAAGTATAGATATTCTTCTTTATATGTTGTCATAACTGTAGATAATCAGATATGTGGACAAGTCAAACTACACATTTGTCCATGATGTAAAGAACACTACACAGTAGTAGTAATTAGTCTAATTAAGTGTGTGTGTGTGTGTGTGTGTGTGTGTGTGTGTGTGTGTGTGTGTGTGTGTGTGTGTGTGTGTGTTTGGACATGAACCAGCTCTAATAAAGCAGGTAAGTTTTCATTCTGGCTTGGCAAATACACTGAGTATAATTTACTCATTTTCTGTTCAGTGCAAAGTGAAACTACGCAGATTTGGTCTAACTTAACAGAGTTCTTTTTATAGATTTTGTTTATCAGGTATTAATAATAATAATATAATAAAACTATAATACATTCTAATTAATAATATAAGGGGAAAAAAAACAACCCCTAATCATTTTTAGGTAAAGTTCAGAACTAAGAACATTTTTCGATCCAAAAATGTGCAGCATCCATAAAACCTGTTCTAATCTGCACAAATTGGCTTAAACTCTTGAAGCTCTGTATCTTTGGCTGTAGCTTTGAAACAGACACAGTCTTCAGGTTTTAAGTGCTGTCGTTTGGTAACATTAATTCTGGTGAAGCTCCTGGAATTTCTCCCCCAAGTCTGCCCCTGCTTGTTTTTATAAACTTTTTATGACTTCATTATAGCTCTTGACATTGGACTGAGTTGTTTTTCTCTCTCTCTCTCTCTCTCTCTTTTTTTTTATCTTAGCGCAGTACTCTACACGTGGCAGAGTCCTGGATATGATTATGTTTCTGATATTTTCATGAAATATAGTTTAGCCATTTATCTTGGTGTGTGCGGGATTGTATTTAGCTCTTTGTGGGGACTAATTGTCCACATGATGACAGGAAAACATGACAGTTTTGACAATGTGGCAATGTTTGAAAAGTCTCCATGAAGAAAAGTGCTTTCATTGGTGTTATTTTTTTACAGATAAGATGGAGGTTCTTTTTAAGAATTAAAGCCAGAAAATGTAAATTTTATGCTCTGAGGCTAGGGTGAGGTTTAGGTGCATCAAAAAATAGTTTTTCTCCTTTCGCCTTAGAATACATTTTAAATCTTGTATAGGCCTTGTCAAGAGAATAACTGATTGTATTAGTGCTTAATGTTAAATGTTTGTAATTTATCATTCATGTCTCTCTGTTACAGAGCTCCTACTCTACTGTGCTGAACAGTACTAGATTCGAGTACATAGACATTCTATCTGACTAATACTATATAACAAATTTAGAAACCTAATACTTATATATATCGTATATATAAGTATAAAAAAAACTTTTCATTTGTGAAACCATTATCATTTTATTGACAAAATGATTTAGAGTACAGATGCAAACAAAAACAAAATTTTCACAATGGCTTTTAAAACAAATAAAAGCCTAATCAAAAAATAACATAATACCCCACAACAGAATTTTGTATTTTTACAACAACAAAAAAAAGACATGCAATAAATACATTCATTTCACTAAAAGCAATTTGTAAAAATCAAAACAATATTGACAATGTAATCTAAAAAAATACTGTTTGGTTTTAATTGTATTGCTCTTTTTTTCTTTTTTTTTTTGGTTGTGAATTCACATCAATCTTGCAAGAAAGCACTTGAAAGTTGTGTCTTACATTGTGTTATATTTGAAATAAGTTCAGAACAAGAAGTGATGTTGACCCTTGAAATCAAAGCAGACATGCTGGTGTATTAGTTGGCTGGAAAGCAATGGGAACATCCACAGTAAGGTTTTTCCCCCTTTCTCTCTATTACAGTAACTTATTCAGGCTTTTGTTACACGTCTGCTTTATACACTGGCTTGCTTTTCTTTTTGTCATGCCTCTTCATTCCCTTCTTTTTGTTGTCTAGCTATGGCTTTTCGAACCATTATTAAAGAAAGTGTGTGTGTGTGTGTGTGTGTGTGTGTGTGTGTGTGTGTGTGTGTGTGTGTGTGTGTGTGTGTAGTCACATATATGAACTTGTATACAGGTGTGTGTGTGTGTGTGTGCGTGTGTGTGTGCACAGAGTGTCCAGATGTCTCAGCAATGTTCTGGCTGGTCTGATTTCTGTTTCACCCCATCAGTAACCCAGTCTGTGTTTTAGTAATGGCTTTTTAAACTCAAAGTGACACTCCAAAAAGAACTGGGCAGCCTAATTAAATCTGACCTAATCTGGAACACAGAGCAGTGACAGGGCTGCCTGCCATCCAGCTGTATAGTGTGTGTGTGTGTGTGTGTGTGTGTGTGTGTGTGTGTGTGTGTGTG